>JAZFAU010000652.1:0-65295 GCA_037178615.1 Dione vanillae | reverse complement strand
ATAGTAATATGTGACTGTATTTGTAGTATTACTTGGGGACATAATTTAATGGTCGAATATCTCTATGGTACGTTCTCTATGGTAGGTCTGTTACGATTTCATCTACTTAGTATACTACAGTGACAAAGAGTTTAATTTTTGTGAAGGTTTTGAATTCAATTATTATAAAGGTTTCAAATTAAAGTAGATCACATTACTATGATCAGCTTTAAGGGTAAAAACATGTTGTTTAGCTTTTGGCAATAGAAATTAATAATATACAAACAAATTATATGAATAAGAACGATGATCGAGTGTAATCGAGCAGTTAGAAGGATCTGATATAACATTTCATTTATATTAGTACGTTACGTCATGACCTTCCGCCTAATTCGTCGTCGATTCAGTAGATATGAGATATATATTTACAAAAATTTCTATCATCAATTATGTCTTGTTTGCCTCAATATCAGTCGCCAAATACAATACTGGTATTGAAAGAATATACTAATAGACGTCATGTATATAACAAATATAATATATTTATACAGCAACTCGCTACGTACTATGTGACAATTACTAGAAAATAAAAAAAAATGAAGATGTTTGCTTCTTATTGATATTTACCATATTGTAATTTAAATAGAATCAATTAATAAAATCAAAAAATATATACACAAAGTAAACCAAAGCTTTTACTGGTCGAAATATTGTATAGGGAACCCTTAAATACTGAAATATGATAAGATATTTGAATGTCTTGAAAGTTCTGCGAGCATCATTAAGCAAAATCGGTCTCAAGGGAATTTTTCTAGAAAATGCAATACATATACATACATACTTTTGTACAAATAGATGCTTAATATGATTTAATGAGTTTTACATGGCATGAGAAATAATAATAGGTTAGATAATGTAATTTAAGACTTCATTTGTTTTGATGTGCTAGATATTTTCTATGGAGATACAATGTGAATGATAAAGTACTCTCTAATAATCACGTTTCACACATCTTTTAAATTACGTTTGATGAACGGCGGAACCCAACGATGCGCTATGTCTTACTAAATCACAAAGAAAATCGAAAAAAACGATTGAATATAAATATAAAAACGTATTTTATACTATTTCATGATAACTCGATCTGCAGACATAAATGAAGAACGCCCTCGTGTCATCTATTTTCTATTAAGAAACTGAAGAGCTACGCCGTAGCAAGATTCTACAAAAAATAAGTGTTCGTTTACAGAGTATTGTTATTATTTATATACAGGTACTGTTACTGTGCCGAATTTATAAATCAGCTTTTCAAATCCCTATAAAGAAAGCTTTTTGTTTCCTTATTACGTATGGCATTATAGTATTTTTGACATTTGGAAACCGTATAGAACATTCCGCGGTAAGCGGACTGGCAATAACGTTTATAATCTCCGATTTCAGATATATTTTAACATTCATTTAATTCAGTAGCTGTGTACGTTCAACGTAGTTGGGGGCTGGCAAACCCGTACATACTTAGTTAAGTCTTATTATTTCCTAAACAAAGTAGTGGAAAATATTATATATAAAAGGAGGTTTTACTAAATTTTACTAAAATCTATATTTCTTATTTTTCGTATAAAAAACGACATGATTTAAATGAACTTATACTGTTTTTTTTATTACTATTATCACATTAAAATTATATTATTTGTGTATTAACTACTGAGATACTACAAAACGACGTAAGTTTATCTTAAGTGTCGAGTTCGTCCTACTGTTTAGGGTGCGTTTACATAAGACTTTTTCAAATAATACTTAATATTTTTCTAATTGATTTTCATTCTTACATTATAGTGTAGGTTATTTATTAAGTGAGGATTCATATACGCCCTGGTTTGCTTGCCATACTTGTTATTTGCTGACAGAGTAACTAATTTCTTATTATATTAAGAGAAATTTAGTTATTCAAATTAAAGTGGAAGTAATTTTCTTTTAATATTAAATATTTAATTTTATTATAGATATGTATCACATTACAATGATTAAAGAGGATTATTTCATTACAATCTGCACTTAGTTTTATCTTTAAAAGGACGATATTTTTTAATATTCTAATTTGTAACTGGTATATATATCGGAGAGATGATTTGTCAGTTGGGCCGTAACTGCTATGTCTATATGATATTATTGAGTCAGCTAGCGCATTATAAAACATTATTTTAGTTTTAAACGTTAATTTATTCTTTATAATATATAAGTTAGCCAGAAATGCTCTTAGTTTATTAGTTAACGTAATTAATATGTTCAGGCCAGTTAAACTTACGATCAATTATTATTATTCCTAGGTATCGATGAAATAATACCAATTCTATTGAGGGACAATCACAGTGATCCCAAGGGTTGTGCAAACATCCGTGCGTATGAGCTATTAGATTTTAAAAAGGGTGAATTCATTATTTTAGTTTTGAGAGGATTTACAACTATTTCACCATCGTGGCACCACTTGTTTAAAATGTCAAAATCTTCTTGCCTAACCTAACACCCTCATTGACTTCTTTAGCTTCTCAAAGCATGCAAGTGTTATCTGCATACTGAAACGTAATACAGTGACGAAATAGTTTACTCATTTTATTAATATAAGCTATGTAAAGGCCCCAGAACCGAACCCTGAGCTGTTTCTTCAAACACTTTCATATTTATACTAAAGCTATTGCCTATATTTACGTGGTAGCTTTTATTTGATTGAGGACCGTCGTGGCGCAAAGGCGCAACGTCTGCCTGTAACGCGCCTGTAACGCGACGGTTACTGGGTTCGATCCCCAGTCGGAGAAGATGGATTTTTCTATTTCCATTTTCTTCGCTCTGGTAAACTAGGCAAAGCGCGGCGTTGAGTTCCACCACTCAACACGCAATGCCTCGAAAACGGCGGAAAGCGGGGACGGAGAAAGCAGGGACTGAGCAACGAAGTGTTTTAACACTAGGTTCCCACGGTCCCTGCAGTTCCCTCTGCCTACCCTGCCTTGTGCGGGATAAAGCGTGAAGCTAAAAAAAAGAAAAAAAAAACTCTTATTTGTAAGGTAATTCTTACTCTAATTCAACAAAGAGGGCCACCCTCTTCTTCCCGTATTTTCTAGTCTTAGTGCCAGTTTATCATGATTTAAAGTATCAAATGCGCGGAAAAGTCAACAAAAAACGCCAAAACATGAAGCTTCTGATCTAACCATGTATTTACTTGATCAGTGAACGACGATAATAGCATGCTAGTTTTACCTGGCCGAAATCCATACTGGGCTTCATCTAAAACATCATTTTTTTTATTAAAAAAATGAATTTGATTACTAATATTTTTTTCTGAAATTTTATTAATCTTAGAATTTAATGTTATAGGCCTGTAATTGTTAACGTGTTACTATTATACAGTAGCATTTTATTATAAGTCGTTAATGCTTCCCGTATGAAAATCGGAGAGTTTTCTTGTGCACACTGCACATTGTGTACAATATCACCAACGGTAAACTATGTCTGCTAAGATGCTATTAACCATCGATCCCTGGCGTACATTTCCTTCATTTCCCCGGTAAGAGACCCCGATTTTTCTTTGTGCGGTTGTATGACACGTATACATTTGACGTCATCGGTGTTCATCTTTAACTTAGTAACAATGGATTTTATGATTTATTGGGGTTTTTGTAATACTCTATGTGGTAATCCTGATATTTTCACGTAGCTCCTCAGGGACCTTTGTTCCATCTCTTGTATTTTGAACTTTGCAGAAGCCACGCGCAGTTCAAAATTTTTATTAGTATTTTGAAGTTCAATTTTTTTATTTTCTAACATTTTTAATTTACATTCTTGTTTTTTAAAAGACTCCTCGATGTTGGTTATTTGATCGTTTAAGAAGTTAAGCGAAACTTCAAATTCTTTCTTAAGTGCTTCAAATTCCTTTTTAATGATTTTTTTCATCTCCGTGGTTATATCACGAACAAGCTTGTTTCCCGTTTTGTTCTGAGACACTAGTTCCATTTCCTCTTCTTCTTCTTCGGAGTCATCGCCCTGCACTAAAATGAACGGTCTGTGCGGGGCATTACTCAGACATTCCTCACAACTCCTTTCAAGTCCAGTAGCGTTACAAAGAGACGCCAATTGCTTCGCAGAAAGTTTAGTACAAGAAGTTGTAGCATGAACACTCTTCTCACAACGGCTGTAAATTATACCCAGTCCTTTTTTGTTATATTGTTGTTGCACGTATTTTGCTATCATTGGCATTTTGTGAGGGTAGTAAACGCACGGTATCAGATGACGTGTGTCTAGCTCGTAATTCAAAAGACGAATGTTACAACCTATTATTAGTAAAACATATATACATTTCACATACCAAAAGTCAACGTTTTGTAGTTTTACTGCTCAAGTTAAGGACTTCTTTAAGTAACCTTTATCACTCGTATATGACAGTAGATGATTTGTCTCTACTTAGTTTATTGTCTGGTCACGCGCTCCGTTTGCCGCACTTTCACAGGAGTGGCCTATATCTATTTTTAAGAGCAAAAAGTTTTTTATTGTTCTTTGCACGTAATATATACTTTAGTGTTTATAACATGAGCTTTTGTCATAGCAGTATTGAGTTCCGCTACTCAATATGATCTGCATTATTTCTGTTCTTGCAAGTAAAGTCACTATTGCAGTATTAGTTTAGGTTAGAGTTCATAAGCTTTTTTAGTCAGAGAAGCGGACGTGGCGCGTTTTTTGAATAGGTGTATGATGATATATTCAATGATATCCGCTTCTCAGCGTAAAGTGCCACAAATTCTGTGGAAAAATAGAGAACAGAATGTGGTTTTGTTACTTTTGCATAGTTCTAAATAGCAATGAATAAATGAAAAATGTTAAGATGAAGATAATAATTTTTAAGAACAATATTATTTCTAAAGTAATATATTATAGTAAGTTATTAGAGTATATGGATATATAAAAATGTATTGAAACATAAAATTATTAAAATTTGAAAAGAGTGATGAGAGAGAGAGAGGTAAAAAATATTTCTCTTTTCATTTTGAAATAAGCAAAGTCCTAAACGGATCTTTAATAATTTGAATCACACAATGCCTCGAAAAAGGCGGAAAGCGAGGACGGAGAAAGCAGGGACTAAGCAACGGAGTGTCTTAATACTTTCAATAGTTCCTGCTCCCTCTGCCTACCCTACCATGTGCGGGATAAAAAAACTTTTGATATTATAGCGTGAAGCTAAAAAAAATTTTGATATTATAATTGTATAAACTATTTTCAAATAAAATATTTAGAGTATTATAGAGAAATATAAATATTTCTCACGCCGACCCTAACGACTATGCTAAATACATTATAATTATATACCTTTATTACCATCTTACATAAACATGGTCTTAAAAAACAAATATATGTCAACCAGTGGCATGACATAATTAAAAACTATGCAATGTATTATTTATAAAAATAATGAAAATGTTAAGTCTAATCATTTCGTATGTGAGCAAACGGATCTCACTGCGACACGAACGTTCAAGAATTTTTCTTTGTAAGTATACTTAGTATTTTTTTCGAAGAAGTAAAGCCATATTTCAAGTAGGTACAACGTTGTTGCTACTCGATTAGTTAGATTTCCGGTCACGTCCGGTGTGCCGGCCAAAGTCTTTATAATGAGAATGACCTAATACATCAAGAAGAAAGAACAGATTTTTGTATTTCATACAAAAATTATAGCATATATAATAATATTTATGGGTTCGATATCCTTTTTGGGGATATTTAATTTCTTCATTTTGCGAAAATTAAAGCCACAATTTGTCTTGATTTGTTTCAAAATATTTATTTATTTTATTTATTTATTTATTTATTAAGATACACCATCGACAAACAAAACAAAAGCTAAAATAAAGGTAAAAATTAAGAATTAAAACTAATAACAATAATTGTCTACTTAATATAGGTAAGATAGAGAAATAAAGTGCTACAAATAATTACTAACTATTACTACAATCATTCTTCGTCATAAGTAACATCTAAACACTTTCTAATAAATTTGGCACAATTTTGAGGGTGAAAAATATCGATATCACCCTTAGATGAAAATTCGTTATATGTTACCATGAGTCTGTTCAAAGGAGAATATTTCCTGACGTTGGTCCTGGAACTGTGTTCTACGAAATTTATTTTTTTTGTCTACTAGGACACCTAGGTCTCTTACCGATGTGGGCGCACTAAGCGTTACATTATTAACTGAGGACTGCGAATCCAAAACGTGTTTTTTTTTAGAAAATTTCACATGATGGCATTTGGCTGCATTTAAATCTATTTTGATGATTCTACATCAGTGGGAGATTGAATCTGGGTCTGTTTGTAAAAATTTAATATCATCTAATAAGTCTATTTTATGATACAACTTTAAGTCGTCTACGAATATAGAACATTTTATACATTAAATATCATAAGTTTATTTCTTAAGATATTTTCAAAAGGAGATTGAAACAAAAAAATTAATCTAAGCTCTTAATCACATGACCAAATAACCTTTCCTGTCTTGTTCATTTCGTACCATGCTTGGTAATCGAGCTATCGAATGATCATTATAGCTATTCGCTGGCGCACTGCGCCACTTCGGTTTCATAAAATATAGTAATTTATTGTGATGAAATTGACTTGCATATCAATATATACATATATAGTTATTGTTGAATTCAAAAACGATTTATAACTATTTTCACGACATTGTCGTAAACTATATTATACATACAATATAAATCCAACTGTGTATGAATATAGTAAATCTAGCGGTGACATAAAAGGATCAAACATAGATTGTGATAAGCCAGCTTATTCATTGTTGCCTACCTCCTCTATTTAAAACTAAATCTCTCTTTATAATCTCTACATAGCACTAAATTGAAAGTATTTTTTGTTACTTTAGAATAAATAGAAATTTTTAATATTCAAATATTATGTTAATAGAAAACAATAAGATTAAAGACAAATATCACATAATCACTCTTAGTAGGGCATTTCCCTACATAGAGTGTCCAGAAACAGTTCCAATGACAATTCACTGATTAAAATTTAATTATAAAAAAATATAATTTAGGAGATCATTACGTTTAACACGTTTTATTTCGTATGTAATAAGTAAACGTCGGTGGAACTTACATATGTACGTATATGAAATTAATAAAAAACAAGGTTCTTAGATAGTGGTTATTTTAATGCTGGCTGCAGTACATATGCAAAGTACATAACACAAGGGGTCTACACATAATGTACCGACATACATATATTCAACGCCGAGGTATGTGATTTCAGCTAAAATATCTGATTACCCTAACTAGGGGTCGAACCTGCAATCATCTCATTTACAATTAGTTTTTACAAATCAATTATTCTAAAGTAACAAATACATTTTAAATATAACAAATAATATATAATATTTATAGCTTTCAAAGAAAAAAATCATAATAACGCATGATAAAATTCCTCCATGCTTCGTGAGTGCGGGCGTGTTTGATATTTGAGCGTAAATTGTTTCCGCCCTACATAGTTTATATATTTCAACTTTCACGCTAGCATTTTTATGCTAGAAAATTTTGAAATAACTACAACACAGTAATAAAACTAGTAGCCGCAGTTTTATTTTATTTAAATTCAAAGATATGCACTTTTGAAATTTGTTAAATTTCTATCTTAATTTTTTTTTAACTTCACCCTTTATCCCGCTGTATCCCGCACATGGGCAGGATAGGCAGAGAGAACTGCAGGAACCATACGAACCTAGTGTTACGACACTCCGTTGCTTAGTCCCTGCTTTTATCCGTCCCCGCGTAAAATAAAACGATAGAGCGTTTTTTTTTTTAAACGCTTTATCCCGCACATGGCAGAGTAGGCAGAGGGAACCGCGGGAAGCTAGTGTTAAGACACTCCGTTGCTTAGTCCCTTTTTCCGTCTTCTTTCTTAATGTACTTTTCCAATACTAACAAATTGTTTGATATATAATATTTTGTAGCAAGATTCCGTCTCGACTTCACGCACATGAACATAAAATTTTAAGTTATTTTGGAATATTCAGGGTATATTTTACGTCCTTTTCTTATCATTTTTACAGTAAAATATAGTCTATGTTACTTCTTGGGGATTACGGTCTCTCAATTTTAATTCACGTGAAAATAGTTAATTTTCAATACTAACAAACAAACATATCAATCTATATTCCTTATAATATATATATAAGTATATACAAAGTAAATCCGAGTATTTCTAGAGAAACTGTAAAACATGGATTTTACATTTCATAGTTCACGTAAACAAAGTTGCGGCATTAACTTGTATAATATAAATTAGACTCTGTTAGTAGGTATATAATAATAGTATATATCCCTTAAGCATAAGGACGATTTACAATATTCAATTAAAAGATGTCGTATCAAGAGATTTCAATTTTTGAATATTATAGAGTTTTCCAATAGGTACGCTTAAACTTTGACAGCTGATTGCGTCCAGGTTATTTGAGTGACAGCTGTCAAATGTAGACAAATGGCAGGTTACAGTGTCGAGCAGCACGTGCAAATCATAAAATTGTTTTATGAAAATGGGTCTTCAGTTCGAGCAACGTTCTGCGCACTTCGCCCGTTTTACGGTCGCGATGATCGTCCTGCCGAGTCGACTATCAGTCGATTGGTGAACAAATTCGAGTCAACCGGGTCAGTTAACAATCAGCCGGTTCCCGTGTGTCGACGTAACGCGCGATCTGCCGAGAATATCGCCGCTGTGCGCGACAGTGTCCTTGAAAACCCGCGGCAGTCAATTCCGCATCGCGCACAGGAACTCGGCCTTTCGCAGACGACAACTTGGCGAATTTTGCGTTGTGACTTGAGCCTGCACCCGTACAAGATCCAGCTGACCCAAGAGCTCAAGGTTAATGACCATAGACAGCGCCGTGTGTTCGCTGACTGAGCATTAGAGTAGTTGAAAGTTGACGCCAATTTTGGCAAAAAAATCATTTTCAGCGACGAGGCGCATTTTTGGATGAATGGCTATGTCAACAAGCAAAGTTGTAGTATTTGGGACGAGACCAATCCACACGAGGTTCACCAAGTGGCAATGCACCCGCAGAAAGTGACTGTTTGGTGCGGATTTTGGGCCGGATGCGTGATGCGGCCAAAAGAAGTTGGTTATCATCGACCGGTATCGCTCACCATTGACGGTGACGGCCACACCATTATCGTTTTCGAAAAAATACGGACCAGTATTTTTTCGAAAACGATAATGGTGTGGCCGTCACTGTCAGTGGTGTGCGATACCGGTCGATGATAACCAACTTCTTTTGGCCTGAAATCGAGAATATGGATCTGGACAAAATGTGGTTTCAACAGGACGGCGCTACGTGCCACACAGCACACGCTACGATGGAAGTTCTGCACGAGCAATTTCTGGACATGGTCATCTTGCGCGGAAGCGACGTGAACTGGCTACCGAGATCGTGCGATTTGACCCCGCTCGACTTTTTCTTGTGGGGTTTTCTTAAGTCGCAGGTCTATGCCAACAAGCCGCAAACCACCGATGCCCTCAAAGTCAACATACGCCACGCCATCGATCAAATACAGCCCGATTTGTGAGCCAGAGTCATCGAAAATTGGACCTTTCGTCTGCGCGCCACCAATTGAAGCCATGGCGGTCATTTGAATGATGTCATATTTCATACATAATGGGGTCGATAGACCTTCCAAATAAAAAAAAATTCACAAATATCTCTCCTACATGTATTTTTTTTTGCATTTCAAAGATCAAGCGCCCTTAATGATAAACCCCTTATATAAGATATTTTTGAAACATGATGGCTTAATGTTCCTAAATATTCAAATATGACCATATGAGCTTACAGCTCTTGTCTCAATATGAATAGTTTAGTCAAAGCCTCACTGTATAGTCTGAACATTGCCTAGAAGTTATGCAAAGAAGTCCAGACCTCTTTGCATAACTTCTATGCAATGTTATTTAGGAATTCCATACATACGTTTCGACCATTAACATAGTTTTAATCTTTGACGTACACATACCACAAAATAAATGGTTAGAGGATCTTCATAACGGCAATTGAAATTTCTTATTTATATATGTACTTCTTAAACTGCATCATCCCTTTTTGTTCACTTAGAGAAAGTCAAAGGCTAGTGTCAAGTGGCAAAAAAGGTCTTTTTGACATTTCCCGGTTATTTTAAGGGTGATTTTCTACTTACTTTATTTGCATTATCTTAACGCTACTTTTGCACCCTTGGTGGAAATAAAAACAACTTGTTGTCGTGTATGAACTATGTGAATTCCCTATTTTATCTACGGCGTCAGTAAGTCAAATATAGGCGATGTAATTTTTCCTAGCTTCCCTCGATAACTGGACTATGAAGCACAAAAAAAAATTATTTATGACACTTTAAAAATCATAAAAATATAAAACTTTTACCTTTTTATAAACAGAGATGATGAAGATGGCCTAAATTCCGAACATATTTATTTAAAACTTAGATAGTTTTTGCATTTTTTATAGTAAGAATAACATTCTTTGTAACGTTATTTGAAAAATTCAATAGTTGAATTCATTAACTCAAGAGCTGCGCACTGAAATATATTAACAATTTAACCTGTAATGATAAATTGCAGTACTCAACGCCGAATTAAGTCTCTCCAAACTATGGAAATCAAATGGAACACGGAAGGCATGGAACTATGTGTTTTTACACCAGGTTCTTTCAGCCTACGTTTTTCTCTGTCTACCCTTGTATCTTTGAGATATAATGTGAAGCAAAACAAAAGTTAAAATATGTACATTTTAAGTTGAAGATTTAAATATTCTATAGTATACAAAACATCTACAGCTATCTTTCATATTAACAATAAATCATTTTAAGCACCCCCATACTACTCTAGTTTCCCTTCACGTATCATTCACTAAGTGAAACATATGTTACTGTGTTCCCTTACTGATTTTCTCTTTTTGTTACGTCTTCAAGTATTATTTAAAATATAATATGTGTGAATATTTTACGTTATCATAATTATACGTTTTTACGTTATTTTAGTTATTATAATTTATAAATAATATAAAATATGGAGCACTTTAATAATGAAATGAAAGAAACCAAGTGATAAAAAAACTATATCAATTATAGAGAACATATAATTTAAAGGCTAGAGCGATAGAACAGATTGAAATCTGGATCTAAAATACGTAAAATTGTTTAATTATCTACATTTTTGCTACACCACAATGCAGGCCATCATATATTACTATTAAAACATACAATTTACTTTTAATTAGGCAAATTTCTGACCACACGACCGATTATTGCGGATTTAATCCCCAATATGGAAATATTAATAACATAATGTGTTGTGTTTGGCTCCCCTTCTCAAGCTCTTCACTCTACCTTCTAAAATAGGTTGAAAGTGGAGACTCGAGGGTCTTAACATTTTTTATAAAATATTGAATATATAGTATGCTCCGTAAAGAATCGGATGGCGTAAACATTTTCCTAGAAGACCTCAAATATAATAAACACAAAACAAATATTTTTTATAATAATTTGATTCTGAATATGACACTGTGCTTTATCGTTGTAACTTATCCGTACAGGTAGATAAAAGCGTGTTGCCCAATTTTAAGGAGATAAATAGATCCTTCGGAACAGGAAATAGGTAGCATAATGTCATATGTAGCTTACTACTTACAGTGCTGCAATGCGATCTACGCTCATGTTAATTTGACATGACGTTGTAATATAATCTCTTTAGTTGAGACGTCTTTATGACATGTGATTGATTCTCTTTCTTTAATAATTTTATTGCGTTAGTATTCTTCAAAACACAATAACTTCAAAAAAAACCAGGCATCTATATATGAAGGTTGCAGGTTCGATTTCCACTCCGAGGCTTTTATAAATTTAATACATAATCGTTGCTATTCGAACATTTTTAATTATGTAATGCCATATTGTAATTTTAGTAGTAAAATTTTAAAATGTTTAATATTTTGAAGTCATTTTATAATCTCACAAAAACGTTCGTTTTGGCTTAATATTTTTTTTTTTTTTTTATAATATAGGTGGCAAACGAGCTGACAGATCACCTGATGGTAAGTGAATACTGCCGCCCATAGACATTTGCAACACCAGAGGAGCTACAAAATGCGTTGCCGGCCTTTTAAATGGGAATACGCTCTTTTCTTGAAGGTTTGCAGGTTAGGTTAATTGGTGGGATTAAAGAAAATATTAGCAAAAATGAAACTTGCAATTATTTCTGTTGTTATTGTAGGAATCACTTCAAATCTTATTGTTAGATTAGTGGGCAAAAATAACAAAAATCTTGGTAAGATTCATATCAATATAATCGACATGTCCAAAGCTGCTAAATAAATTTATGTACCCCAAAGGGTCGTTATCGCCCTACGCTAGTATCTACTGCCTACCATGTTGACAGATTGCTTTTGGGACTAGCGAAATAATATTTATAGGCAAGTTCACTGGGGTTTGGAGTCAACATAGTCGTTTTGTGCTTATTTTGTAAATTTTATTACGTATCATAATACTTACGTTCTTGCAATTGTGTACAGTAACGGAGTAGCGTGACTGAAAATTTAACAAATTTAAATTCAAATACCACTTGCCACGAGGAAGTGAATTATCTTCCAATTATTATGGATGAGTTATTTCTTATTTTAAAAGATTGAGCAATCTTCTTCTCGCTAACGCATATACGAGTATGCAAATATGATTATGTACACGCGACGGTTTGTGAGTTCGATTCCCACTCGAAGAAGATTGATCTCGGGCTCTGGATGTTTTCCAAAGCACCATTCAACATGCAGTGCCTCGAACAAGGTAACAGAAGAAATGAACATAATAATTACTCCAAGTGGAAATTATACTCTCACCTAACTCGTATATAGTCATACGATGGCAGCCAAACAAAGCGCCACAAAAGCCCTAAATAAATATAAAATTCAAAAAACTTTTAAACCTGAATTGAATTATATGTTACAGTTAAAACTTTCAATTTATTAACGTGGATATCGGCAGGTAACTTTACACGCACAAAACTATCGGGTAGCCATTAGTCAAATACTATGAATAGCATGAAAGTGGAGAACAGCATTATGTCCCTTTTATTGGTGATTCCGTGTAAAATTCGATATAACAATTTATTTGTCGATTTACTATTCCATAGATCTATACAAAAGCAGGTATTTTAATATCATTTTGTGCCAGAGTACACGTGATTGTTGCAGGTTCAATACCCGTGCAAGAATTTGATTAGTAAAGATGCATCATTGAGTTTTATCACTATAGAAAATTTGAGACTTGGCGTCTTTGAACTAGTTTACCTATCTGCTATTTTTATTGTAAATAAAAAGAATATTATAATACTCAAATTGAAATACTTTACCACTATGTTTTTAACGAAATATTCAGCTTTATTTTATTCATGTGATAAAGCGTTGATTTGTTTTTGTTGTGGATATACAAATCCTTTAAAATACATTTAGACCATTAGTCTCTCGCACAAACATTCTTCCTTCATTAGTTACTTTTTCTAAATTAGAAAAGGAGCCTCAGTTTTTTCTACTTCATCTTGTTCAGAAGGAAGAGAAAACGTCGTTTTAAAATATACTTGATCATTTTTAACCTGTTGTAGATATTTCTAATTTATTGGAAAGAATATTTATAAATTTCTTGTAATTTTATAATCGTTATAATACTTTAACCTTTCTTCAAGTAGATATGATATCTTGGTTATCAGCGAAACCTTTGCTTAAGCGAAGCTTAAAAAGACGAGGTGACTTAAACGATCGATGCTCTCCTTTCTAAATAACCATTATATCTTATTGCTTGTCACTCGGAAACCAGATTAGCTCAGCCACCGTTTTATTATTAAGCATTCAAAATAATGCCTTTGAATATTAATGCAAATCTCTTGGTTTTACTGAACTTTGTGTATCATTCAGTTTAATGGGCCACGGTGAAGGAAATTGAGACAGAGATTATAAAACCTTATACAATTATTGTGAATAGTATTAGAGATGACAACAATTGAAATAGCATGTCTAAATATCCTTTCATTTCAAATTACTGTGGTATCTTGAAATATAATCCTGATGGGAAAATGACTAAAATGCTACATATTTATATTTATGTAAATAATATTAACTTAGGTCTCGTTCTTCAAAAAGGACTATGTGTCCATATGTAAAGACCATGTTTCTTGAGAAGTCGTGGAGATATCAATAGTTTACCAACCATGTTCATTGTATGATAATATATAATAGTTAGTACTATTAATATGTTCTATTCTGCCTGTAAAAATATGTTATTTTAAAGATTTCTATCATAGGGCTAATACACCATAACTAGTTATACTAAGGATGTCCGTAGGTTCAGCCCCTACCTTGAAAGTTGTTGTTTTTATTTTTACGCTAGTAAGATAACGCGCTACGTTTTACTTTTAAACAAATCAACGCCAAAATAATGTAAGAAGCTGACAAGTGTCTGAACACCAAGTTATACTCATTAATAAGAGTTTGAGTTCTGTTATATAACAATTTGATTTATATCATAGTGTATATGCACTATGATATAAATCAAAATAATGAATTGAGTATTATTTTTCGATTTAGTAAATAATGTTTATTCACAATTACATACGATATGACCCAATACAGCCTTCTACAGCCTTCACATCGAAATTGAAGTGTCATCAAGATATATACCGTGATCGGACACAATATGTCACCGGACGCCCATTTTCACAAAACGAAAAGAAATTACTGCGTAATCTATCAGATAAAATAATATGTTTTTTTCTTTACGCTTTATCCCAACTATCGTATAGTAGGCAGAGGGTACCCTAATAAATTTAATACTTTATTGTACAATTCTTGAAGTGCTTGTTATAGTGAACCTGAATTTAAGACATCTGTCTGTCGAGTACGTTTATTGAGTAGCATTTAACGCTATTTTATTGTAACAGAGAAAAATTGGAAATAATTCGTTTAAGTTAAATGACGATCCACACTGACGCACTGCGCCTCAATGACCATAATGTAACTATATAGAATATTTTGTGTTATGACACTCTTTTCCATTCTTTTCTTTCCATCCTTCGAGACATTGTATGAACTGCAGAGACCGTTGCACTTAAAGGCATATGCAGACGAACACGAATTATTTTACAGAATAATTTAAATTGAAAATCATATGATAACGGCTGTGAAAGCGCTAAGGCATTACGTTGCTCTTTATCCACTCAATTCTTGGCAGATTACATTGGTAAGAACCGGAACTCACAAATTTATTTTGTAATCAGTACCGAAAAAAGACAAAAAATCATTTAACATTATACAATATTCATTAATTCATATCCTCTAGTGGTAGTCAAACTCATAACCATAGCATAGAATTAGACGCTGAGCCCGCTGCGACACGACGATTTCAATTTAAAGAATAATTTCTAATTGTGCATAGTTTGTATACCTACGTCACAATCTAAATTTATGCAATTTACAACAAAAGCTTTTTGAATAACTTAAATTTAACTTTGCAAATTAAGTTCAAATTCAAAATTGAAGTGACTAATATAATAATTATATTTATTTCTTTTTTTATAATTAATAAAGAATAATTATTAAACATATTCGTTTTAATTCAACTTTTTTATTAACAATTTTTTGACTATATTAGTCATAATAATTATTATCTGTATTGTATGTGATCTAAAGTAGGAAACTGGCTGAGGAAATAACAAAATAAAAATAAATAATTTAAGCCCAAGCTCTATTCATTCTCTGACCAGTAAGTAACAATTCCATTGTGTTCCAGCTAATGTGCCATCTCATGGTTTACAAAATAAGCCCTCTAGCGGTAGATATTACGCCGGCACCTGTGTCTGGGCGTAATTTACACTAACGCTAGCTATAACGACTCACTTACAATGATTGGATATTAGAGGTAGACATGTAATTGCTATTATAATTTTTAATGTTTGATTATTTTTCTTTCAAATAATTTTATATTAAGTTTAGTATGTAATGTTTATATATAACGTAGATATGATAATTATATTATTAAAAATATGTAATGTTCTCCAGCGTGAAAATTGAACCTACGACACAAATATTTAATTCAGACACTGTATCACTATGACCTCTTAAGAAATTTACAACAAACGCTTTTAATTAATCAAACGTCTCTTGTTTCTAGGCCAGAGTACAAGAAACAAAGGTTTACTTTTCTTTTAAACTGTCACAGGCAGTTATTTAGACAAACAAAAAAAGCAAGTAACTAAAATTTACAGGAAAACAAGTGGTTTTTTTAAAAACCAACAAATTATTTATGAATATATTTTTATTTCAAATAAAAATTGTAATTATAAAACTTTACAATTAAATCTTTGGACTGTCCCAAAAGAAGCTCATGCTCTGGTCAGTTGAATGAATAAACTGTCGTGAAACAGCAGCATATTAATGCTGCTGTGTTTCGTTTGGTGAGTGAGAGTTTCGGAAGCCCATAAAGGGATTGATTAGGGGACGTTGGCAACGCTTCCACATCCTCAAGTTGTGGATATCTATAGGCGAAGGTGTCCACTCAACATCAGTAGACCCTACTGCTCCTTTGCCAGTATGTAACATAAACAATGACGGTTCACAATAGATTCCTGTAATCCTGATTAAGCGTTCCCTTTTTATCTTCGTTCTTATACCTTGGGTTTACATAATTTGCTTCATCCTTTATTCCTATACATAGCAAATTAAATATAGAGAAAACCAAGTGTTAACACACTCTGTTTTCCACTTTCTACCAGATTGTATACACATTACGTTTAATGGCTGAACTCCACACCGTATCTTGTCTCTTTACTATAGCGAAAAAAAATAGATATTTACGTGGCTAATAAAAATCTATATATCTATTTAATGATTGTATATTAATAACTTAATAAATAACATTTTTACTGTGACTCAAATACTTATGTATGTAAGAGGTCATCTATCAGCATTGGCAGTAAAGTAGCTGCCGTATTATTTATTAAATTAGGGATATTTTCAACATCTTCGCATTCAAACGGCCAAGTTTTAATGAGGTCAGGCTTAAGGAAGATGCGCAAAGTCGTGAGGAAAATTTGGATTGGTGTAAATTATTGAGCTAACAATATATACTGACTTTTCTTGACATTTTGGAAAATAGCACAGATAATATTATTAAGTTAAATGTTTATTTTTATTTATTTTTATTGTAATATATTTTTTTAAGAATGGTATTGTTTTGTGAGAAACTAAATGCCACCCCTAAAAGCAGAAACACTGTCTTAGTGCACAAGACACTCGCACGTACTACAAACGACATACTACATAATATAATGCTCTTACATTTTAACACTTGTCATGGGTTAGATACTTATAAAGCATATTACTTCTACTACTAACTTCTAAAATTAAAATTAGATTTATGGTTTCTGTTATCCCGCTTGGTATGGGTATTTGCAGGGTATGCAAAGAGAACCGTGGGGACCGTGGAAACTTAGCGTTAAGACACTCCGGTCCCCGCTTTACCCAGTAACTCTATTAACTTTTTTAAATTTACTTTTTAATATACAAGGCAACGACCGAGGCGTATTAGTGTTATAAAACTTAAAGTATAAGAAGATATCATTTTTCTTTTATTGCCACATATCCTCTCTAGAAACAAAGACAAAGGGATAAGTCATTTTGTTTCCATATTGCCGCTTGTATTACTCGCAACATCAATCGTAAATTCTAAATGTTGTATTGTAGAGTATATCACTCTTTTTTTTTATAGCTTCACGCTTTATCCCGCACATTTCAGGGTAGGCAGAGGGAACTGCAGGAACCATACGAACCTAGTGTTAAGACACTCCGTTGCTTAGTCCCTGCTTTTTATCCGTCCCCGCTTTCCGCCTTTTTCAAGGTATTGCGTGTTGAGTGGCGGAGCTCAACGCCTTGCTTTGCCTAGTTGCCAGAGCGTAGAAAATGGAAATAGAAAAATCCATCTTCCTCGAGTGGGAATCGAACCAAGAAACCGTCGCGTATACAGGCAGATGCTTATGCCTCTGCGCCACGACAGTCCTCTCACACACTATGTCATGAATACATCCCTAGAATTAGATATCAAGTTCGGAATGGCATATCTAAATATTAAATTTCTCAGATAAGAAAAGATTTAATGCTAAGAACTATCTCGTGTAAAATATGTAATTATTTACCAAACGCTTCAATCAATTTGCCAGCGCCCTATATTTTTAATTTTAAGTTTTTTACATGAACATCACATACAATTCCTTAACTTACATAGAACAACTATATAAATATGCACGAAAGTTTATTTCCTCGTAACCGAGTTCAACTGGATGAAATTAGTTCGCGCTAAAACATACAAACTTTGTAAAGTGAGCAAGCCAATTGAATTGAACTTTGATTTCAATTAATAGTGTGTTTGTGGATATGGATCCATTAGCAAAGTACAAGAAGATGAAAGGTATACTTTCATATTAATTCACAAATTTAATCAATTTTGTTTTATTACAATTATAATATATACAAATTGAAACTTCTAATTAATATAAATTTTAGAATTATTTAAGAAAAAATTACAATGCTAATTCTAATATAATTAATGCACTTGTGCTAAGTCAAGAGTAGTCGTTTACTAACACTTCTATAAGATAACGCTTCTATATACGTTTAAAGTGTACTTAAAAAGTTTTAAAAAAATTTTTTCTCGACACAATTTTATCTTTAAACCCTAAATTACAATAACTGCCCATGTATAAAATATTTTTTTTTTAATTATTAAACGACAGCACACATTGGGGTTTACCTACTTCACCTACAAGTTTGAGCCCTGATAAATCACGATCTTGATCAATATAATTACCAGTAAGGTTGTGATTTCTATAGAATCATCTCATTTTCTTGACAAACTATACTTCGGAATGAAGGGAGCTAGGGCAGTGGAGTAAGATAACCGCGCGTTTATTAATGCTTTAAATCAAACTAACCTTGCTTTGCAAATATCTGGCACAATCTAAAATTCCCACCCTGGATCGTCCTAGCAGCCTTATCGCTACACACCCCCATAAAAAACATAATACCAAGATCCATTATTTCCACGAAATGGACTAAAAACAAATAATATACATATTTCTATCACTAATAATTTCTTTTTCCTATAATTACGTCCAGAATTTAAATTAAAATATATTGTTAAATTACAAAACACACTAAAAAAAATTTTGCATCAATTTTCACACTATCCAGTTAACTTTATAAAAAGCTTCATCATAAACCTTTTAACATACTAAACATCCAGACCCAACACCATTGCTAGCATGGCAACTTTAATTTTAGTGCCTCAATAGCCGTGATTGCTACCAGCCACTATCAGCGAGCAATCGTCGTAATTGAAAACAGGGACATTGAATCGACGGTTAAATTGGCAGCGATGTTGGTCCAATCGGCCCAGATAACGTCCCACGGCTAGTATAATTTGTAGAGGACAGGGGTGTTGACATAAAAATACATATATGTAATATGCTGTATGGAGGCATAAATGTATAAGTAAAGTAATGTTTAGTTATATATAGAAGTAATAGTGAGATATTGCACGATCGACTGTTTTGAATTTTCGTAAAAAAAACTAGTTGTAGGGACGGTAATGTTGTAGCCATGTATGAATAAATCGCTCTTAACAAAATATTTTTTTTTTTCAATATATATATCGTCTCTGTCTACCTCCTACATTAACTAAAACGTGTCATATACATATTTACATATTTTATTATATTTATATATTTATATTTATTAACCCTTGTTCTAATATGACGTTTAAGATTGGAAACACTATCTGAGGTAGATATAAATAAGACCCTTACCAAACTAACTATGTCAAATTTAAAGCTTCACACTAAATAAGTAATTTGGTGAAAGCTTCTATCCCAGTACAAGTTTTAAGTCCTGAAGCTTTTAGCGCAATCCTAAAGCACATCGAACATATGACATACATACTGTGAAATTTCGCTTTCAGAAGACACATTTTAAAGGTGTTGCCTGCTTAAATACAGATTTTTCAATAGTGTTAATCACAGAATTGCGTGAAACCTTAAATTACCGTTTTAAGTACAAAATAACTAAATATACTACGAATAACACTGTTTATTATTTTAGTCTTTAAATTATGGTATTATATTAAGCTCATAATTAGTATTTTAACAAACCGATTTCTTTTATATCACCGAGAAGACCGTCTCCAGACATGGGTCAGCTCTCTTACAACTTATTACTGCTTTCCGCTTTACTTTGTGGCTGTGATTGACTGCCCACCCACGCGATGTGGCTCCAGTTACTTCCAACAAGGTTTTGTTACTCACAAAATTGATATAGAATATTTTTAGTCCCCACCCTTTATTCCCTCACTTTAAAAGATTGATTTAAAAATTGCAATCCAATTATGTATTGGCAATTTTACATAAAACTGGGGTTTAAATGTGTTGTTTCTTCAAAGTGACTTCTTGTACATTTGAAAACATACAAAGACATTTAAACCCCACCCCAATTTATCAACTAAAAAACTAGAACCTCAAATTGGATTTTAGGACAAATGTACGGCCAATTCGTAACAATCCTGAGACCCGAATAATTATAGGCGCTTACATGTAAATCTAGTAAACGGCCCAGACTATCGTTGTTTGTTTAGTGTCCGACCGTCCATACGCCTGTAGCGTGAGTGTCGCAATTTCCTCTTACTGAATTATGGCCGGGCGTAAGGGATGTGTCATCTCGGAATATTCTTGTCAGATGTGCGTCCGTAATACTTGATATGCTTACACTACAATGTATTTATTCATTCGGATATGAATGTATAATGAATGTGGGATCGTTTATTAATAAATTCAATTTAATTTCAGATTCGAGTCGTTTAACTTAATGTTCGGTAATATTTATTATGTTTTTTTTTTTCCATAACTTTTTTCACTTCCTTACAGTTAATTTGCTTGCTTGTTTCAAAATTAATTTACGATTGATAAATCTCTACAGAGATTATTTAACATATTCCAATTTAAACATAAAAATTTTCATCAGCATGCCTTAAGAACTCATGGCTTAGTATTGAAAACAATCGACAAGTTATATAGCTATGAAAAAAGCTAAAATAAACGAGTAGTATCAACATTTGTTATTTGTCAAACAGAAAGTTTGTAAAAGTTTCCCTACAGAGATATTAACAATGTAAAATGTAATAAAAAAAAAAACTTTGACGTAGCGTAATGACGCGAATTCTTAGTGGTCAGAGCGCTTAGACGATTTCCATGAGGCGCGAATTCAAATCCCACTGCATTCATGCCTTTAAAATATTTCGTAAATCAATTAACTCACAATCGCTTATGAAATAAAAAACGAGACAAATGCTACAAAATTAATGTACAACGAAAACACAATTAATTACCAACAAATGAAATTATTAAATCATCTATTTTGATCCGAGAATTTAATAAACATTTTCGGATGATTTATTTGTACATAAACGTGTCAAATTTACAATCGACGTATCAAATATTGCGGAGGAAGGCCGACCACAAATCAACCAAACTCAAATGAAATCGTTAACACTTCAATGGTGTTATTCGTCATTAATTGTAGTTTCACGGGAATAATTAAAGCAGGTAGCTGTAACATAATTGAAATCATTATGTGACACAATATTGTATACATTTAAATTTACATTTCAGATTATAATTAATGTCTATTTCTGAAAATATATATAAAACTCATCAATAAATGAGATGACACAAACGCGCACACAAACCTACGAAGTTTGAAAAGCTAAAATAGAATTTATAGGTAATATGTAAGTTGCAAGAAATGGCATTCAAGAATGTTAATATATGGCTATCGTGGCGTAAAGGCGAAGCATCTACGTGTAAACTCAACTTTTGAGGGTTTCAGTTCTTACCCGGGATGGCCTGATATGCCCGGCCTCTAACAATTCTAAGTAAAATGAGTTTGTATTAAAATGATTCTTTCTTTACCTAACCGACGTTTGAATTAAGTTTCCACTCTGTCACAAATTGATATTTGATCACAGCCGGGGAACGAAAATATAATTTTTAGATCGAGTACAAAAAGCAAATATCGTCAGCATATCAGAATTATAAATCTAATACTGTTTCTTTAATGTCAAATCTTTCTTAACAAGTTTAAATGCGACTTCAAAGAACTTTATTAATAAAAGTTAAACATTTTGTGTTCAATAATTACATTACAATGAATTCTTCTTTTTTTTTCAGTTGTATAAAAAGCTACCACTGGTTCGGAAGATATTTTTTTTTTCATATATATATATATATATATATATATATATATATATATATATATATATATATATATATATATATATATATATATATATATATATATATATATATATATATATATATATATATATATATATATATATATATATATATATATATATATATATATATATATATATATATATATATATATATATATATATATATATATATCTATATATATATATATCTATATATATATATATATATATATATATATATATATATATATATATATATATATATATATATATATATATATATATATATATATATATATATATATATATATATATATATATATATATATATATATATATATATATATATATATATATATATATATATATATATATATATATATATATATCTATATATATATATATATATATATATATATATATATATATATATATATATATATATATATATATATATATATATATATATATATATATATATATATATATATATATATATATATATATATCTATATATATATATATATATATATATATATATATATATATATATATATATATATATATATATCTATATATATATATATATATATATATATATATATATATATATATATATATATATATATATATATATATATATATATATATATATATATATATATATATATATATACATATATATATATATATATATATATATATATATATATATATATATATATATATATATATATATATATATATATATATATATATATATATATGAAAAACAGTGCAGAAATTTTCAGGCAGTTTAATCCATTGTGTATTTGGTTGCGGTTCTATTTAATGTCCCCAATATATAGTAGTTGTTCGAAAAATATTTGTGTTGATGGATTATTTTGTAATTGTACATGCATATTTATGATCAATCAAAGTGTTTCAACACTTCGCCATAAAATGATGAATGATTTTTTCAAACATGCATTCATCTCATCCGCGAACATAGAGCCAGGTATAACCGATAAGGTCTGTCGGAAATCTCCAGACAGTAGCAAGACAGCACCACCGAAAATTTTATCATTTTCTTTTAAATCTTGCATAGTTCTATGCAATGCTTCGAAAGAATATTTATGTACCTTTGTGCACTCATCCCAAACTAAGGTTGAACTCTTTCGCAACACTGTAGCTATTCCACTATTTTTTATATTATATCATGTGTTTAACTTATTATGAATGTCCGATGGCAGCTTAAATGTTGAATGAGCCGTTCGCCCACCGTCTTGCAAAGTCGCCGCTATGCCAGACGATGCGACTGCTAATGCGATTTTATGCTGTAATCGTATTCTAGCAAGAATCAACGACTAAAGCCTACGGTTCCCTCTGCCTGACCAGCTATGCTGCTAAATATGGCATGAAGCTGAAAAAAATGATTAACATATAAGGGACAATCAACACTGTTTGTTCATATATGGCAACCCCGACTAGTTGAGAGTCTTGTGCGAACACCCCGCGCGAGCGGCAACAGTAGTTGTCGAGTTGTAGTAGCAAAAGGGGCACGTGAGACGGCCGACGCGAGCGCACGTCCTTCCTGAATCTAATATTAATTAGCGGTGTGATTTTCCCTCCCTCAGCCTTATTTGATTTCCCTTTTGTGTATTCCCTCTTGATATTGAACCTGACAAAGACAAACCTACAAAAGATAATAGTGCAAGTAACCCCTAGTGAAGAAGACTCAAGTGAGACATTCCATGCCGGCCGTGAACAATCAGTGTTTGTGTTGTGAATCATGAAGATAAGGTACTGTACAATTTCTATTATCCTAAAACCGACTATAAAGTAAATAATTAATAAATAACCTCCCCCTCAGCACGCTTCCACAAATGCGGCACACCCTACCCTATATTATTCAATATACATTTTCTGGTAGCAGGGCGTGGTTTCACTATATACTATATACATTTTCTGTAGCAGAGCGTAGTTTCATTATATACTATATACATTTTCTGGTAGCAGAGCGTAGTTTCATTATATACTATATACATTTTCTGGTAGCAGAGCGTAGTTTTCATCCCTCTGGGCCCCCTTGATTATAGCGTAGTTTTCATCCCTCTGGGCCCCCTTAATTATATCGTAGTTTAATCCCTCTGAGTCCCCCTGATTATAGCGTAGTTTCATGCCCCTGAGTCCCTTTGATTACAGTGTTATTCTCCCGTTTTGGTATTTTGGCTCTTAATTTGGTACCTAACGCATAATTACAATATAATTTGATTTCCTAACCTTTTAAATCGTGTTCGCATCGAGTTGTTTAAAAAATAATATTATATGAAATTTTTATACATATAATATTGAATATATAATTGTGTAGGGTGAATCTATAATATGTAAAATATATAAATAAATATTGAATATAATTTTATATATTAAATATAAAATATAATAAATACACATATGTAATATGATTACATATATTTTATAATATTACGCCTATACGTTATTACCTATCCCGTTTTAAATTATAATTGAAGTTAGTTCAAATATTTTAATATAATTTCCTTAAAAAACTTACTTACTTTAAAATATTATCCCTACACTTTTATTGTCACCCTTCTTTTTTATTTTTATTTAAATGAAGCTTAAGCCTTAATTGTAGTCATATTGTATATCATATTATTTTGTTGTATTGCGATATATGTAGATGCGACGCGTCCCTGAACTTGACCGTAACTGGTTTCTTATCTCGCCAGATGTTGTGGATTCATTGTTTATTACGAGTTTATTATTTTTTCAATATTTTAGTTGAGTTATTTGTTTACTTGATTTCTGATCTCGCCCGTTGGTAGTGGGTTCATTGTTTATTACGCGTTTATTAATTTTTAATATTTTAGTTCAGTTATTAGTTTACTTGATAATTTAAAATGGCTACTCATGATGAAACAGTAAAATGTTCCTTATATACGGAAAGCGCAGAATATAGAAAAAATATAGGTGTGGTACGCTTTGTTTCCGATTGGATTGCCGATACCTCGGAACTTCTTGGCACTTCTGAAATACCTAGATTATTAGTTAGGTTCAAGGATTTAGATTCTCATTGTAATTTATTTGTAAACGCGTCCTCAGTGCTCCTGGGTGGGTTAGACCCGGCTATCGATTACCAAGAAATTGGTTATGTAAAAAAAGAAGTGCGTTTAGTAAATAAGAAAATAGACGACCTCCGGGTGCGTCAGTTAGAGTTGTGCCCACCTGCTCCCGTAGTTGATCCTGTCATGGCCAGTACACCCGTAAGAATGAGTAGTAAAAATATTACTGAGCGAACTCCTTATAATAGATTACCTGATTTACCTATCCCTAAGTTTGATGGACGTCCTGACTCCTGGATAAGTTTTATTGATCAGTTTGACAGTGTAGTAGATTCCCAACACCATTTAACCCCCACAATGAAATTACAGTACTTGGTTGGATCCTTAGCAGATGAACCTAAGCGGTTGTTGCTACATTTAAAAATTGAAGAAGGCAACTATGAAGTTGCTCGTGAGTTGCTGAAACAGCGATATCACAATACACGGGTTCTTGCTGATACCTACATAACCCAGATACTTACCCTGCCGGAGATTTCGAATAAATTTACAGGTTTGCGCGCGGCGTTTTTGAACCCCTTGTTAACTGCCTATCGCTGTTTAGAACGTTTAGAGTTACCCGTCTCCTCATGGTCTTATATGTTAGTACATATATGTTTGACTAAGCTTCCCTCTGATTTGAAATCCCGTTTTGAGCGTTGTTATGGCGGTGACGCTAATGAATTACCTACCTTTAAAAATCTTACTACTTTTTTGGAAGACGAATGTCGTCACCATGACAACGTTGGCAACACCTCCCTTGTAGATTCTAACCTGACGAAATTTAAAAGTACTGTACCTAAACATACTTACTTTGCGGCTCCTCCCTCCCCTATATTAAACAATAGACAAAAAATGTTACCTGTAATAAATAATAGTAAAAAATGTTACCTGTGTGCTTCCTCTTCCCATTACCTCCGTGAATGTCCAGAATTTAGAGCTATGAATCCTAGAGAAAGATCGGGATTTGTAAAACATTCCCGGTTATGTTATAGGTGTTTGGACAAACATTCAATTCTTATGTGCAAGCGGGACTACAAATGTTCAACCTGCGGTCGCTCATCCCATCACACTATGCTATGTTTTAATGATTCCCGTAATTTAGTTTAGTTCAGGAAGTGTCGCGGCGTCGAGTCTAACTCTTGTGTACGCGACGGTTTTAGGTTTGATTCCCACTCGGAGAAATTGCAATAATGTCATTTTATTGTGCAGCTCAGGGATAATACAAAAGATTCTAAAATTATCCTTAACTGTAATAGCATTCCGCATTCGTACGGAGAACTAAGGTTACATTCAAATATTTTACAGAAGATGATGTCAAGTCGTATATCAAATCCATTTCCACTCAATCCATTGGAAGTGATCATGTCAGTTTTGACATGATTTTTCCCGTGTTGGAAATCATTTCACCAGTGGTCTCCCACATTATTAACTTTTTACTGACTCGTAATGTTTTTCCAACATTGTGGAAGAATGCATATGTTGTGCCTGAACACGAATATATTATGTTATTATTTTTCCATCAACAGTTTTATTTAATAGTATATACATACATAAATGTAAGTTAAAATATCTTGGTATTGTAATACTATGTGTTATAAGGTAATCGAGAATCTCTAACATACTCTTCAATCAAGATATGGGACCTGAGTACCTAATAATAAAAGTACATCATGCCAATTGTATGAGATTTTATTGATTTGAATGTGAAGCTTTATTAATAGTCAGATAAAAAAATATTTAAAACATGATGAATAAGTTACTGGCGCGAGGAAATTGCTGAAATGTCAAAGTTATTGTGCACTCGTGCTTTCAAGACCCATCCCTCGATAAGATACTGTCTGAGCTTTGACAGCTCGATATTGTTAAATTGTAATATAATTAATTTTGAGCAACTATAATATTTATATTATAGAACTGAACAAATTATTGAGCTCTACAAACAGTAGCATCGTGTTTCTTGATTTTTCTTTTTTTCTGACATATTTTGAATACCCAAAGCATCTCATAACACAGCCACAATAGATTACATCAAAACTATTAATATAATGTATTTGTTCATGTGTAGCATTCGAAAAATTTACTAAACACAGTTACAAAGCAACCAAATGACGGAGAAAGATAGAGAAAAGTCATTTGAGTCTTGAGACTTACTATGAAACGCTAAGCCGTCCTTAGTGTGAGATCTTTATTTTCTTACATTCACTCTTTATCCCATATAAACAACATACAGGAAATTAACGCACTTTTTCTTAATAGAATGAAAAGAACTCTCCCAAATGGGGTTCGAATCGTCAACCACCTCGTGTTCAATCAGATACTGTATCACGCCACCAAGAAGTTCTCCTGTCGATATCGATATCTGCACAAATATTTAGTAATATAATACAATTATATAGTTTGGAACCGATTATCGTTTAAACAAATAGATATTTGACTAATAATATAGTACATTATATTGTTGTTAATATATAAGAAAAATATTTTACTAAACTGTGTACTGCGGCAAATGTCTATCAACAAATTTCCCTAAAACGAAGGAAAGATCTAAACTTTAAATAAACATCAAAGGAAAATTACACAGCATTGGTGTTTATTTATGAGTGTTTTCTATTACCTTTTTAAGTATTCTGTATTACTACAAAATGCATCTAAATTAAGGCTCTATATATGTAAATAAAAGAGTAGAGAGAAATAGAATTTTATAATATATATATATATATATATATATATATATATATATATATATATATATATATATAAATATATATATATATATATATATATATATATATATATATATATATATATATATATATATATATATATATATATATATATATATATATATATATATATATATATATATATATATATATATATATATATATATATATATATATACATATATATATATATATATATATATATATATATATATATATATATATATATATATATATATATATATATATATATATATATATATATATATATATATATATATATATATATATATATATATATATATATATATATATATATATATATATATATATATATATATATATATATATGTATATATATATATATACATATTATTGTTTTATAGGCAGATGAAAATTGTTATTGAGACACTCCGCTTTCCTCTTTCCGTCCAGTCCTTAATTATGCAATAATAATAATAATTCTAATGTTTCATTGTTTAAAAATATCCATTCAACACAATAATTGGGTTAATCCACCTTTATAAAGTTTTAATGAACTGTTCTATGCAACGACTTTTATTGCTGTAAATAAGTCACAGGCGGTCATTATTTAGTGACGCACATTAGCCGAGGGTTCGTTGGATGATTTGAAGCCTATCGCAGTTACGCCTGGCTGGTCGACAACGCGTGTGTTAGTCGTGGTACAAGCCCTTTGCAGGGATGTGTCGCTTAGTATTGACTTGAACATTAAATCAACGTTTGTTTTATATATCGACGCTGTTACGTACTTATTTGTTCCAGTTCTTTATATACATATATTTTTAGTTATTTTCGAAATTTTACTACTGTATATTATTTCATCATTTTATTTTTTGACGTGACAACGTCTTAAATTAGGTTGTGCGGCTCGGAGTCAAATATGAAAATGGTAACGTAACGATGTGTCAACTGTCACCGAACTATGATCGGTCCGCCGCGCGTATCACTTGACACATGTACAATGTTTTAGTAAACAAAATATATTTTCTATAGTTAAAATTTGTGCAATTTATACTATAATTATTATTCATATCAATAAATATTCTACCGAGAAAAAGACGTCGTCACGTAAAAATTTTGCCCGTAAAACCCACTTTACAGGCAACCATTTTTTCTAATACAAAGAAGAAAATATTATATTTTCTATTGATTATGTAACTTACTGGAAAATAAAAAAATACATTTACTTTACAGCCTCTTCACAGCCTGTGATTTGCCTCTGATGTCTGCTTAGCAAAAATCTTTAATCGCCAATTTTTCTTAAATCTGAGATTTTTAGTAAGTATGTGTAGAGTACTCAACATTTGAAAAATGAAGCTTGTATCTTTTTTTAATAAAATTGTACGACTTTGTTTGACTTTGACTACGGGTTGTATAGAGAAATAAATTTACATAATATATATAAAATATAGTACTGAAAACATCGTTCCTATTAAGAATATCGCTAAATTAGCAACCTTGTTCCCTGAATTACTGCACTACTACTTACGAATTATTATTTCTAGATAAATAATAAAGTTAATTTCATTAAAATAATTCAACAAGTTAAGCGGTGAAAAGCGAAAAAAAGCGACACGTGCATGTTATCGTCCACTACGATTCAAATGTTCTGTGAAATTCTTAATTTTATGAAATAATAATTTAGCATAAGTGGTCGATACCGACACCTTAGTCTCATTCCTCTAAACGAGGCATATAACTAAACGATCTACGACGAGCCGACTACTTTATATTACCTAAGATAAGAACTAAGTATGTGGAATGAAAATTGTTAATAAAAAATATATATATAATCGAAATTAATTAATATACAATTAAATCATATTTGACATTAGATTTATTGAAGAAAAAAAGAATTAAATTCTAAATTATTATAAAATGATCATAAGGCGCTTAGTTCCACCACACAATCCGTAGTCTCTAAGTCAAACTAAAATTAGAACATAGTAAATTGACACTAAAATAGTGTCTTTACTCTCTGCTTACCCTGATATATGCGGGATAAGCTATGGATCTAAAAACGTCTGAACAATTTTATTATTACTAAATAAGATTAGAGGCATAAAGTAGAAATTAAGATTCCCATGTATACGGTTATTCAAATTTAACATGCATGCAAAATACTACAGTTAATACGGCAAGCACTCGTACTGTGCAATACTAGTACAGTCAAAATTTACGTTTATGATTCCAAAGTGCATTAGGCGCTCGTGGCTTTGTTCTCGCGGTGTGAAGATTAAATATGGAGCCAGTCTAATCTTACGAGCTTTGTATGCTCTATCTTATTTCTACTCGAACTGTTACTTTCGCTGTTCAATTACATATTAATTTTATTTATATTGGATTCAAGACAGACGAAAGAAATAAAATATTTCAAAATATGTAAATATAGCAGTATCGTACAAATAGGTTGAATAAATGGCAACACAAGTCTTGTGCAAAGCAAACATTCAGATCCTGATTGCATATATAAATTTAACTCCACGGCATTCCGTTTTTCAAAATAAGTGATACGCTTAGAAATACCTATTTTAACGTTCAAATTTATTAATGCATTCAGATAAAAGATAAAAATAGCATTTAATATAAACTTTAATTATCTGTAAAATTTATAACAGTTGCCTTAATATTATTTGAGAAGCCGTAAAAAATATATAAAAAGGTACTAAAATGATTAATTATAATATTTTATCATCGTCTTATAAGGTCTTCTGAATAAAGCAAATGAACGTTTAAGTCTAGAACGAAAGTAATTTCAGGCGAAATTTATTATGTTAAGATATTAAATTATTATTGTGTAGAATAAAATGCGAAATTAGTATTTAGTTTGTTTATTAAAATGTTATGTTTGCTTTGAATATTATAATATTAGTTTTGTCTTGTCTTATATGTCTTATAAGACAAGACAAAACGCGGCATTGCGTTTCTCTACTCTAACGGGTAGCGGACACCTTTTAGGTACTATTTTTTAAGAAAATAAACCTAAAATCGCAATTCGTAAGTAAAGGTAAAATTTAAACCTAAAGATTTTGATGTAAATTAATATATATATATTCCTCTCAATCTATGTTCCCGTACCTGTTTTAATTCGTCGACGACGAAGTCGCATTGATTCAGTCCTGCTCTTATCATTCCTGTCTGTTTGTAACTTGAGCTACTTATCATAACATTTAAAATCTATTTTTTCTCAGAGAATTTAAAGCAAAAAATAAAAAAATGAGCAAAATTTACAGTATTTAATCAAATTTAAACTCCCCTAATATTAACTCCTTTTATTATAATTAGTCTTATCAATCGATATTGCTTTTAATCATTTACACCAACTGTAAATTATGAGCAAATGTGTATTTTTGAATTAAATATTTCATTTTGTAATGTATCTTCAAACGTAATATTAGAATTAAACAAATAAATCTTAAACATTTCTGAACGAACAAGACAGATTGCTCGCTGTTTTCGGTGAGTTCAGCTTCACTTGTATACAACTTGAAAATGGTGAACCATAAATAACATTATTTTTTTGCGAGCGAGAATGTTTATTATTCTTGGAATAGCCTTTTTTAGGTTAGTTTTTTTTTAAATTGCTTAATATAAATGCTATATATTCAAATAAATAAGATGACCTTCGTGGCGCTGATGCAAAGAGTATACCTTTAAACAATTGGCGGATCGTTTCCAACTAAAGGAAAATCTTCCTTACTTGTTTTTTTCGGTCTGACAATAAGCTAAAGGCGTTAAGTTCTGCCACTCAACATGCATTGCTTTGACAGAACAGAGTCTCTTAACACTAGGTTCCCTGTGCCTAACCTATTATGTGCAGAATATAGCGTGAAGCCTAAAACCTGATTTCGCTATAACAAGGAAGGTATCTGTCTAAAAATATTTATTATCATAAGCTAAGATTTTCTTACATTTCTCACAATTATTTAAATATTATTTACGTCTTTACTTTTTAATTTATTATTTTAAAGCATGTAAATGATGTTACTGATATCTACTAAACCTATAATTTTGACATACATACATATATATTCCTGTCGGGGTAGTCTCTATCTGAATGGAGCGCTAAAAGCTGCAGTACTGCATACTGCATACTGTTCTTCACCTCATTTACTATCATTACACACTCCAGCTCACAGATATCCGTAGCTACTAAAGTTTGTTATGCCCTTCACTCCTATTTTAATAATTATCAATCACCCTCTTTGGTAAGACACGGCGTTGTGTTCCGCTATTTAACACGCAATGTCTCGAAAATAGGGAAGCGATGTAGGCTCGCTGTTTTCTTGCTTACCCCATGCGGGAAATAGTGTGAAGTTGTTCCATTCGAAGTTGCTAAAACCTAGGCAGTATGAATTCGTGATAAGTTTTAAAAATTTCGCTCAGCAATTGTGACAAAAAAACTAACAGTAATTTTTTTTATAAATCGTCTCGTTACTCTGGCTAGATAAATGTGGAAATGAATTCAACCATCCATTAAGTAGAAGGTACTCTGAATGAGTGGGTATTTGACATTTTTTTATGCTTGAAAATGGGTGAGTGTAAATAAAATCAATAAAATATATCAGCACAATATTACTATAATTGATTTAGTATTCATCTTCTTTACCTGCATTCCAAAAGTTTCCGTCTTCTCGTCTTCGTTCATTGTCTTTTTATGGGCCTTTAATAGGGCTCTCATGTGTATTAGCATTTTTTAGGTATTTACAAATATCTTCTAACTAAATTACCAACTTAGATAAAATGTACAACAAACACTAACTACGTGATAAACTTTTCGCCAATTAATACTAAGGTAATATTCATTTTATATAAAGACATTACAAAATTGTAAAATCTTACGAGGCGTACGAAACCGCACACGTCCGCAGCGTGAAATCTGGGGGCACGGCAGTGCCCCCGCCAAGTCGAGCAAAAAAAGCGGCACAGTCGTACTATCCTTTTCTCGAAGCAATTCAGGCCATTTTCGACACCCTATAATTTGGTTGTGGATAAAACAAGAAACCCGAATTTTTAGTAACTAGTCGAGTATTATATAAACACGGTATATTTCAAATTTCAGACAATTTGAGCCAGTAGTTTAAGAATGACAACTTGTTAAAGTTTCTGTATTTTGTCACTCACTGACTCACCGATCATCAAAAGTCCAAGGCACTTCTAGTAGACATAGAAGCTTGAAATTTAGAATGCAAATAAAGTTTAGTGTCTTAATCATGGGAAAATTTAAATATTTTATAATTTCGGTCCAGTTTTCCAAATACACCAACTGCATGAATAATAGTAGGAGAGCCCATTAGCTTACTTATAGCTATAGATAGCATTGTCCCAGGTACATAACAAAAAGAGCTTGTAAATTTATAAAAAAAGGTCTGGAAAAGAATGTAATTATAAAAATAGGCACAAAAGTGTTGGGAGGATAGCAGATACGCGCGTAGAACCTCTTTTCTACGAATGACAATTATATTGTGTGTAATGTCATTGTTGATAAAAATAAAAGAATAAATATTTTTATGCAGTATTAAAGAGTCTTAATCTTTTATTATTTGATCAGGTTATGGGCCTCTCCCTGTCTGTTTAATGTAGTGTAGTAAAAATTTAAAATATATTAGTTGATTTTGATCTAAAAATTTTGTACACGGTTGCCGAAGTTTTTTATATTTCAGCGATATTTTCTTGACAAAATGTCATCAAACGGGTCGTTGGTACAAATTGAAAAACTTACTGGCCGAGATAGAAAAAAGGAATAGATTACAATGAGATATACGCACCTGTTGTACGATACACGTCGGTTAGATATCTCATAGTTAGAGCTGCAAAATACAATCTAGAAGTTCATCAAATGGACGCCACTACAGCATTTTTGCAAGGAGATGTTGATGAAGATATTTATATAACTCAACCACCCGCTTTTGATCGAAGAGAGAAAGTATGCCACTTACAGTAGACAGTGGAACAAAAAGTTAAACTCTGTGTTGTTAAAAATTGGCATGAAACGATCAAAACTTGATCCTTGCATTTATTTTCGTATATTGGACAAAAATAAATATTTATTCATCTCTGTTTATGTCGACGATCTACTTTTATTTTATAATCGTCATGAAACTGACGAAGAAATAAAAAAGAAACTCAAACATAACTTTCCATACATTCAATTAAAGAAAGCCGAAAGAGAAGAAAAAATATTGAGAAACATACCTTATCAAGAAGCTATTGGGTGCTTATTATCACAAGGGATATAGCATATATTGTAAATTCTTTAAATCGGTATAATTGTCAACCCATTGCAGAGCATTGGACTACACTTAAGAGAGTCTTAAGATATTTAAAAGCCATCATTGATTATAAATTGACATATGATGGAAACTCAGAAGGCAACATTACAGGTTATTGTGATGCTGATTGGGCCAGTCATTCTGAAGACCGTAGATTCTGCACTGGATACGTTTTTATTTTTCAAGGTATTGCAATAAATTGGTGCTTTACTGCTATATAGCTAACTATAGCCCTTTCGAGAACTGAATACATGTCAATGGCCACCGCTGTACAAGAAGCGATATGGCTGAAACAACTAGATGCAGAATTTTGGCCTGAATTATCAGCTATTCCTATTATTATTTATTGCGACAATCAAAGTGCCATTCGTATTTCAGGAAATGAATCATCAACGCAGCAAACACATCGATGTTCGCTATCACTTTATCAGCGAAAATATTATTGCCAAACAAGTTCTAATAAAATACCAAAGAAGTCAAGACATGACTGCGGACATTTTGGGTAAGGGACTGCGTAGATCTATTTAATTGTACAATTAGAGACGTTATGTTGTGATATCGTGGCGCAGTGCGACAGTTTACGGATAATAAGCGAGATAGAATGAGTTACTTTAACATTCTTGCTCTGGCAAAGCGTGGCGTCGAGTTCCGCTCTTCAAAACGCAATGATGTAAATCTTATATTTTGTACATTTTAGGTAAATGTGACATAATCGTTACTTAGTTTATTTTCGTACAAAAATTTCCTAATATAGGACACTTTCATTCAGACGTGAACTGTCAGCGACTTCCGCTTCTTATCACCGGAGTCAATCTCGAGAGCACAGATACACAATAAATGCGACGTTTTAGATATTTCTCATCTGAATTCACGTCGCTCGTACAATGACTGAGAACTTATTGCAATTTATATACAACCCCTTGTATTGTTTTTCATCTTATGCGAAAATGATGAAAATATATAAAAACTTTATTAAGTATGCACTAGTATCGACTTATTGTTGAGTGGTTTTTCAGTGAAAGTCATAAAAGTCCCTGCTTGTGGGACAATAAGCTAATAATATAAGTCATATACATACTTACATAATTGAGCATATTATTATAGCAAAGTATGGAGACAATATGTGCAAAACGCTAATGATGTGAATATCAGATAATATTTTAGTTCAGGAAGTGTCGCGGCGTCGAGTCTAACTCTTGTGTACGCGACGGTTTTAGGTTTGATTCCCACTCGGAGAAATTGCAATAATGTCATTTTATTGTGCAGCTCAGGGATAATACAAAAGATTCTAAAATTATCCTTAACTGTAATAGCATTCCGCATTCGTACGGAGAACTAAGGTTACATTCAAATATTTTACAGAAGATGATGTCAAGTCGTATATCAAATCCATTTCCACTCAATCCATTGGAAGTGATCATGTCAGTTTTGACATGATTTTTCCCGTGTTGGAAATCATTTCACCAGTGGTCTCCCACATTATTAACTTTTTACTGACTCGTAATGTTTTTCCAACATTGTGGAAGAATGCATATGTTGTGCCTGAACACGAATATATTATGTTATTATTTTTCCATCAACAGTTTTATTTAATAGTATATACATACATAAATGTAAGTTAAAATATCTTGGTATTGTAATACTATGTGTTATAAGGTAATCGAGAATCTCTAACATACTCTTCAATCAAGATATGGGACCTGAGTACCTAATAATAAAAGTACATCATGCCAATTGTATGAGATTTTATTGATTTGAATGTGAAGCTTTATTAATAGTCAGATAAAAAAAATATTTAAAACATGATGAATAAGTTACTGGCGCGAGGAAATTGCTGAAATGTCAAAGTTATTGTGCACTCGTGCTTTCAAGACCCATCCCTCGATAAGATACTGTCTGAGCTTTGACAGCTCGATATTGTTAAATTGTAATATAATTAATTTTGAGCAACTATAATATTTATATTATAGAACTGAACAAATTATTGAGCTCTACAAACAGTAGCATCGTGTTTCTTGATTTTTCTTTTTTTCTGACATATTTTGAATACCCAAAGCATCTCATAACACAGCCACAATAGATTACATCAAAACTATTAATATAATGTATTTGTTCATGTGTAGCATTCGAAAAATTTACTAAACACAGTTACAAAGCAACCAAATGACGGAGAAAGATAGAGAAAAGTCATTTGAGTCTTGAGACTTACTATGAAACGCTAAGCCGTCCTTAGTGTGAGATCTTTATTTTCTTACATTCACTCTTTATCCCATATAAACAACATACAGGAAATTAACGCACTTTTTCTTAATAGAATGAAAAGAACTCTCCCAAATGGGGTTCGAATCGTCAACCACCTCGTGTTCAATCAGATACTGTATCACGCCACCAAGAAGTTCTCCTGTCGATATCGATATCTGCACAAATATTTAGTAATATAATACAATTATATAGTTTGGAACCGATTATCGTTTAAACAAATAGATATTTGACTAATAATATAGTACATTATATTGTTGTTAATATATAAGAAAAATATTTTACTAAACTGTGTACTGCGGCAAATGTCTATCAACAAATTTCCCTAAAACGAAGGAAAGATCTAAACTTTAAATAAACATCAAAGGAAAATTACACAGCATTGGTGTTTATTTATGAGTGTTTTCTATTACCTTTTTAAGTATTCTGCATTACTACAAAATGCATCTAAATTAAGGCTCTATATATGTAAATAAAAGAGTAGAGAGAAATAGAATTTTATAATATATATATATATATATATATATATATATATATATATATATATATATATATATATATATATATATATATATATATATATATATATATATATATATATATATATATATATATATATATATATATATATATATATATATATATATATATATATATATATATATATATATATATATATATATATATATATATATATATATATATATATATATATATATATATATATATATATATATATATATATATATATATATATATATATATATATATATATATATATATATATATATATATATATAATAATAATAATAATAATAATAATAACACTTTATTGCACATAAAATAAAAAGAAGAGATACAAACAATTAACCATAATACACAATATGTGCAATGGCGGCCTTATCACTGCAAGTGATCTCTTACAGGCAACCATTTAACATAATACATATTATAAGAGACGGGACGGTGCAAAAAAAAAAAAAGCGTTACTCTTACTTTACTTACAAATATATACAAATACATAAATAGATATAAATAGACATACACATACATATATACATACAGACATACATACATACATACATACATACATACATACATACATACATACACACATACATGCATACATACATACATACACATATATACATACATATAAATATGTAAATACATGCTTACCTAATTATAAACATAAGGAATACTGATTAAGGTAGTAGTTTTTAAGCTTACGCTTAAATATACCAACTGTCTGAGATTTTCTGATCTCCTCTGGCAGCGCATTCCAGAGTTTCACTGATTTGATAGTGAAAGAGTCTCCATAGCATTTGGTGTGGGAAAGAGGGATTTCTAGGAAATTGTTGTTATGGGAACGGAGGTTCTGGGAGTGAAGGGAGCTTGAGCCCAAGAACTTAAATCTTTCTTTGAGGTACAATGGAGTGACAGGATGGTATAGGATAGTGTAAAGGAGAGAAAGAGAATGTAGATTCCGCCGATCTTTAACAGTTAGCCAATTTAGTTGGATACGATATTGTGTTACGTGATCGTACTTCTTCAGACCAAAGATGAACCTAATTATGAGATTTTGCATCCGTTCAAGCTTATTTAGCAGTTCTTGAGATAAGTCTAAGTAGCACGAGTCAGCGTAATCGAGTATAGGAAGAAGAAGTGTTTGAGCAAGAGAAATTTTAGTTTTTAACGGTAAAAAGTATTGCCATCTTCTTAGGCTTCCTATAGCGCAAAAGATCTTACGACTAAGTTTAGAAATTTGAGGCGACCAGGAGAATGTACCGTCCAAAGTGATTCCCAAATTCACCACACTAGCACTTTGCTCTAAACAAATATTGTCAAATAAGATTGGAGGAAGAGGAGAAGGAATTTTGAATAATTGTTTAGAGGTTCCAAATACACAAACTTTAGATTTACTTGGATTTATAGACAGCCCAAACGACCTACACCAGTTGCTAATGATTTGTAAATTTAAATTGATAATGTCAATCGCTCTGGGTATGTCGCTTATCGAGGCAGCCTGATAATCATCAGCATAAAGATGATATGGTGATGTTAAGTGCTGAGTAAGAGTGTTAATGAAAATGGAAAACAGCAAAGGAGACAGCACACCTCCCTGTGGAACGCCTGCTGTGATATCACATTGAGAGGTTTTCTTACCGTCAAATGTAATGCACTGAGTGCGGCCACGAAGGTATGAAGAAAACCATTCAGTTGCTTTTGGTGAAATATTAATAGATCTTAAAATGGCTAAAAGAATATCGAAATCTACTGTGTTGAACGCATTAGAAAAATCTAACAAGGCAAGAACAGTAACTTGCTGATTGTCAATACTATATCTAATATCATCGCAGACTTTGTTGAGTGCAGTTACTGTGCTATGTCCTGGGCGGAATCCGGACTGGAAGGGGGAGAGGATATTATTACAGTGTAGGAAGCGGTATAATTGGTCGTGTACTATACGCTCTAAGACTTTAGAAAGGAAAGGAAGTATGGAAATAGGCCTATAGTTTGAAAAGGAAGTGGGGTTGGATATTTTTGGTAAAGGGATTACTAGTGAATGCCGCCAAGTATCAGGAAATTCACTAGAGGAAAGGGAGTAATTATAAATATGGCACAAGACTGGGAGAATAGAATTAAGAGTAAGCAGGATCATACGTCGACTTATATTATCACAACCGATAGCATCAGATTTGATGGCTAACACATGTCTCCGTATTTCTGCTGCTGTGACTGATGTAAAAAAGAAGGGAGTTTTTGAGGGAACATGAAGTGAAGATAAGGATTGAAGGGTTTTAATTTTTGTGCTATTGTCCATCAGATCGACAGCCGTAAAATGTCTGTTTAACAAGTCCAAATCCATACAGTTGTTTAAGACAGTATCACGAACGCGCCTACCTCCTATTCCCATCGTGTTCAGAAATCTCCAAGTTTTGGCAGTATTACTGCCATTGATCGAAGAGTGTATGAAACGACGCAGGGCATCCCTACAGGTCTTATTACATCTGTTCCGTAGTATTTTGTACCTCAGCAAGTTTTCGTCAGTAGGATTTTTTTTGTATTTAGATTTTGCAGTGTTTCGTTTTGCCATAAGTATCTTTATATCTTGAGTTAGCCACGGAGCAGGGAGATGTTTTATTTTCACTGGTCGTAGAGGGGCATGTTTATCAAAAAGCTCGATTAAAAGAGATGTAAAAATATTAATTTTATCATTAGCTGTTGGAGCGCTAAATATGCAGTCCCAGTCAATATTATTCAAATCGTACATGAATTTTTCATTATCGATGTCATTAAAACATCTACGCATCACCACTGTATGTTTCTTTTTTGGTGGACGTATCTTGTATGAGAGATAGACGAGGTCGTGATACGAGAATGCATCTGCTGACATTTGTCCAAATGTAGCAACTCGCTCAACAGACGAGACTATCATGAGATCCAGTAATGATGGTGCACAGCCAGGGAAGAAATGAGTTGCGTTTGAAGGAAGGATATTAAGGTTAGAGCTATTGATTATAGTTTGTAATTGCCTTGCACGCGGGTCATTTTTAATCAGGCATGTATTAAAATCCCCCATTATAATGGTGTGGTCGGCACCAGGAGCATATTTTTCTAACAAAGCCTCAAAAGATTCGAAGTAGTTTACATGCAAATTAGGACTGTAGAAAACACCAAGTAAAACTTTACAGGTACCAAAAAGAACTTCTAACAAAATATGTTCAGCAGAATTCGAGTAGGTAGATGGTGATTTATCTAAAATAGAAAAAGGAATGTGGCTGCGAAGATAGATAGCCACCCCCCCTCCACCTTTCTCTGTCCTGTCATTCCTTATGAGATGGAACCCTGGGAGGACATATGAGGAAGAAGGTAAGGATGGTTTAAGAAAGGTTTCAGAAACTAGGAGAGCGTGTATATTTTTTACATCAAAGGAATCAAGTAGGTCGGGATAATGGGCAGGAATGCTTTGTGCGTTTATGTGCACAACATTAAAATTTTTGGCAAACGGATCAAACTTGGTGACTAAGGTGGAATTGAGAGGTTCAGGAATACTATGAAAACTATCATCAGACGTCACTGAATCAGACTGGTAAAATAAATGGCTATCAGTACTATCATAACTAAAAGTATCATTAGTATGCATGTTTGAATAAATAAAGGCAAATAAAAATATATAAGTTTTATATAAATATAAAGTTTGGTTGCTAATTAATACTAAAATTAAATATATAAATAAACTTATAAATATTAATGAATAAATAAAATAAAATAAAATAAAGTATAATAATATATATATTTTACTTAAAATAATAAGGTAACGTGGCTTTTTTACACCCACCAGCTAGCGTAAATAAAGTTTGCCTCACCAAAAGTGACAAAATTTGACAATACTACAAAAATAATAAAAATAATAATAAAAAATAAATAAATAGTAAGCTTTGTAGATTACAATGTTTACATATTAATTTTTACATAAAGCATAAAATATAAGTTTATATTATAGTTTCCGAACGCGTAATTAATTGACAGTTGTCAATGACATATGATAACAAACGATTAAGACAGTTAAAAATAACAAAAATTAAAATAAAAGTGAAGATAATATTGGTTTGATAGTGGGTAAAAGTACATAAAACTTATAATTTTAAAAATGTTGCTGAACTACACTTAATTACAAAATGCAATAAATAAGTTTCCAAAAATACAAAAGCATCAACAACTGTATTGAAGTAACCTTACTTTTTGACGTTGCGCTTGGGCCGATTAGCAAGTGTCGTAGGAGCTGTTCTTGCCCTCACAGCTGCAAGGGATGAAGTACTTGGTCCAACTGGCGGCGGAGAGACCTCAGGAACAGTTAAAATGCTGTCTAATTCAGTTACAGAACTTATACGGTGTCTGGATCCATCCGGTCCTATAACAAAGACTGCTCCTTCCCTAGTCCAACAGCTAGAGAGACCAACACGTTGTCTAGCAGCCATGAAGGTCTCATGCCTAGTTTTAGTGAGGAATTCTGAGATTGTAAAGCTGGAACCCTTTAGCTTAGATTTGGCATACCAGACTTGGTTTCGAATTGTCATCTGCTTGAATTTAACCAGGATAGCACGATGCTTGCCACTCTTTGAGTTGCCTATTCGATGACAACGACTGATATCTTGTACACTAAGGTCAGGAATTTGAAGACGGTGTGATAAAGATTCTACTATTAGAGCAGTTATATCTTCTGAATTACTCTCTGGAACCCCGTGGACTAAAAGAATCTTCTTCCTGCTATTCATTTCAAGCTTATCTTGTTGCTCACTAAGACATTTTACCTGTAGTTGTAAATTTTCCAGTGCAGAAAGTATAAATGTTCTAAACGAACTGAATTGAGCGGCCAAGTTGGAAGTAGGACTTGCTGCTGGGATAGAAGTGCTTAAGTTTTTCTGGAATTCAGCCATTGTGGTGTTGAAGTGTAGTGCCAGGTCACTGATAGATTGCTTGATAGACTCCATAATAAAGTATTAAGAGTTAGTGAAGTTGATATTAAACTTTTATTCACTATTTGGCAGTAACTTGTGAAAGAAATTATTTTATAGACTTGCTGCTGGTAGGTATATTACTTTTAGCACATATTCAGTATAAAAAGACCAAAAAAACTAATTTTAATTTCAAAAATAAAGCAGAGCTCAGAAAAAAACAGTGTTGTTCTTTTGTTCACCTACCCTCCTTTATATATATATATATATATATATATATATATATATATATATATATATATATATATATATATATATATATATATATATATATATATATATATATATATATATATATATATATATATATATATATATATATATATATATATATATATATATATATATATATATATATATATATATGTATATATATATATATATATATATATATATATATATATATATATATATATATATATATATATATATATATATATATATATATATATATATATATATATATATATATATATATATATATATATATATATATATATATATATATATATATATATATATATATATATATATATATATATATATATATATATATATATATATATATATATATATATATATATATATATATATATATATATATATATATATATATATATATATATATATATATATATATATATATATATATATATATATATATATATATATATATATATATATATATATATATATATATATATATATATATATATATATATATACATATTATTGTTTTATAGGCAGATGAAAATTGTTATTGAGACGCTCCGCTTTCCTCTTTCCGTCCAGTCCTTAATTATGCAATAATAATAATAATTCTAATGTTTCATTGTTTAAAAATATCCATTCAACACAATAATTGGGTTAATCCACCTTTATAAAGTTTTAATGAACTGTTCTATGCAACGACTTTTATTGCTGTAAATAAGTCACAGGCGGTCATTATTTAGTGACGCACATTAGCCGAGGGTTCGTTGGATGATTTGAAGCCTATAGCAGTTACGCCTGGCTGGTCGACAACGCGTGTGTTAGTCGTGGTACAAGCCCTTTGCAGGGATGTGTCGCTTAGTATTGACTTGAACATTAAATCAACGTTTGTTTTATATATCGACGCTGTTACGTACTTATTTGTTCCAGTTCTTTATATACATATATTTTTAGTTATTTTCGAAATTTTACTACTGTATATTATTTCATCATTTTATTTTTTTCTAATACAAAGAAGAAAATATTATATTTTCTATTGATTATGTAACTTACTGGAAAATAAAAAATACATTATCTTTACAGCCTCTTCACAGCCTGTGATTTCCCTCTGATGTCTGCTTAGCAAAAATCTTAAATCGCCAATTTTTCTTAAATCTAAGATTTTTAGTAAGTATGTGTAGAGTATTCGACATTTGAAAAATGAAGCTTGTATTTTTTTTAATAAAATTGTACGACTTTGTTCGACTTTGACTACAGGTTTTATAAAGAAATAAATTTACATAATATATATAAAATAAAATATTAAAGAAATCGTTCCTATTAAAAATAATGCTAAATTAGCAACCTTGTTCCCCGAATTACTGCACTACTACTTACGAATTATTATTTCTAGATAAATAATAAAGTTAATTTCACTAAAATAATTCAACAAGCGGTGAAAAGCGGAAATGTACAAAACGACGCGTGCATGTTATCGTCCACTACGATTCAAATGTTCTGTGACATTCTTAATTTTATGAAATAATAATTTAGCATAAGTGGTCGATACCGACACCTTAGTCTCATTCCTCTAAACAAGGCATATAACTAAACGATCTACGACGAGCCGACTACTTTATATTACCTAAGATAAGAACCAAGTATGTGGAATGAAAATTGTTAATAAAAAATATATAGAATCGAAATTAATTAATATACAATTAAATCATATTTGACATTAGATTTATTGAAGAAAAAAAGAATTAAATTCTAAATTATTATAAAATGATCATAAGGCGCTTAGTTCCACCACACAATCCGTAGTCTCTAAGTCAAACTAAAATTAGAACATAGTAAATTGACACTAAAATAGTGTCTTTCCTCTCTGCTTACCCTGATATATGCGGGATAAGCTATGGATCTAAAAACGTCTGAACAATTTTATTATTAATAAATACGATTAGAGGCCTAAAGTAGAAATTAAGATTCCCATGTATACGGTTATTCAAATTAAACATGCATGCAAAATACTACAGTTAATACGGCAAGCACTCGTACTGTGCAATACTAGTACAGTCAAAATTTACGTTAATGATTGCAAAGTGCATTAGGCGCTCGTGGCTTTGTTCTCGCGGTGTGAAGATTAAATACGGAGCCAGACTAATCTTACGAGCTTTGTATGCTCTATCTCATCTCTACTGGAACTGTTACTTTCACTGTTCAATTGCATATTAATTTTATTTGTATTGAATTTCATGACAGACGAAAGAAATAAAATATTTCAAAATATTTAAATATAGCAGTATCGTATTAATAGGTCGCATAAATGGCGACATAAGTCTTGTGCAAAGCAAACATTCAGATCCTGATTGCATATAAAAATTTAACTCAACGGCATTCCGTTTTTCAAAACAAGTGATACGCTTAGAAATACCTATTTTAACGTTCAAATTTATTAATGCATTAAGATAAAAGATAAAAATAGCATTTAATATAAACTTTAATTATCTGTAAAATTTATAACAGTTGCCTTAATATTATTTGAGAAGCCGTAAAAAATATATAAAAAGGTACTAAAATGATTAATTATAATATTTTATCATCGTCGTATAAGGTCTTCTGAATAAAGCAATTGAACGTTTAAGTCTAGAACGAAAGTAATTTCAGGCAAAATTTATTATGTTAAGATATTAAATTATTATTGTGTAGAATAAAATTCGAAATTAGTATTTAGTTTGTTTATTAAAATGTTATATTTGCTTTGAATATTATAAGACAAGACAAAACGCGGCGTTGCGTTTCTCTACTCTAACGGGTAGCGGACACGTTTTAGGTACTATTTTTTAAGAAAATAAACTTTAGAATAATCGCAATTCGTAAGTAATGGTAAAATTTAAACCTAAAGATTTTGATGTAAATTAAAATATATATATTTCTCTCAATCTATGTTCCCGTACCTGTTGTAATTCGTCGACGACGAAGTCGCATTGATTCAGTCCTGCTCTTTTCGTTTCTGTCTGTTTGTAACTTGAGCTACTTATAAATTATAAGCAAATGTGTATTTATGAATTAAATATTTCATTTTGTAATGTATCTTCAAACGTCATATTAGAATTAAACAAATAAATCATAAACATTTCTGAACGAACAAGACAGATCGCTCGCTGTTTTCGGTGAGTTCAGCTTAACTTGTATACAACTTGAAAATGGTGAACCATAAATAACATTATTTTTTTGTCATTTTTGATGAGTTAAGTTTAAAAATATTGGATGTTAATATTTGTTTAAAGTCCGTATGAAGGGACTTTCTTGAACTTGAAGTAAATTTGTTATACTAAATTAAAAAAAAAATGTATGCAATTATCTATAACATAATTTTGACGTAGTTCAAATTTTAAACGATTGTAACAGAATTTATACTTTTTATATGTTTCTTTCATATTGTTGCTCTAAAGGTTTTCGTGGACTCTCTAGTTATTGCTTAGTACTCTTCTAATAATAATAGTTCTACATAAATTGCCAACAACATAAGCTCCCCTACAGTGTAAGTGTGCTTAATAATCAGCAGAGCTTGATTATTCAAGCGTTTTATCAAAGTCTAGTTAGCCGAAGTTTACAATATGCAGCTTTTTGCTGAACTTTTCCATAGTTTTATATTTTTGTTTAACGATTAAGCTTTAAATAAGTTAAGTGAAGTTTGAAGGCAATACATCCACCCAGCAGCGTCAACCTCTACAGACAATATCGTTGAAATCTTTCTTATTTCATAATAATACCTTCATTTCTTACTCTAGTCGTGCAGCAGTGACAAATTGTGATTTTTTTATGAAAGTAAGCCGGAATCTACAAAATAATAATATTGAGCCAACTACCTGTTGTGATTTATTATTTTATCATTTAACTGTACAGTAATTGATCAATGCTTTATTATTTTTATTTAATTTTTATTTATTTATTTTCCACTTAGAATCAATAAGATGTTCACTTGTGTACGTCAGATAGAGCGAACGGAGGAGTGTCAAAGGAGCCCAATTTGATAATAAATATCGAATTGAGCCCCTCTTAAACCTACACACACCACGACTTAAAACTAAGGTTACGAGGGTTCCAAGCGCGGCCTGGTGAGAAGAGCCCACATCAAACTCAGCCAGGTTTCCCTAAACCTATTGTGATCACTTCACAAATTTTAAAATTTATTATTTGCAAAGAAATAAGATATAGTCTTGAATGTCACTCGTTATTTGTCCACGAAGTAATTTCAATATTTGTAATAATCCGATGTTATAATTTATTAATTGTTATAATTAATTGTATATATATTTTATTATGAAATTGTATTTCAAAAGTTAAATTATAATAATTTAGTTGACAACATTAAATTATTTGAATAAATTGTATTTGATCGACCGTTCTTGGAAGGATCGTTCTCAAAAGAACATTAAGCAGTCACGCTGTAGCTTTTGATATTCGATTTGTACTCATTATTAATAAATGTAATTAAAGAAGGAACCTACCTGGTTTGTTTTATTACATACCCAAAGTTCATTTAGTTAGCAAATAATTTGTATCTTGAATTACGTGGAATAAAAATTTTAATTTTAATATTTAATTATGACCTGTAATTGAATAGTTATCAATTAATAAATAATAATTTACAAAAGTTGCTCTTAGTGCTAAGATACTCCATTCCCCGCTTCTCCTAATATTTATTATAATTGGTCCGTGAGGACCATTTAGGACTTGACTTAACGTAAAAAAAAACGTGTGATGAAAACGTGTGGTGTGACGAAAAATTATATGCATCGAAAGAGAATGTGGTCACAAACACAGCGGGTTCAAGCATGATGGATGGGAAGCCTTAGGGAAACTATGGCTTTTATCTCACGCGTCATATATTACTTAAATTTGACTGACTTGGATCTAAGTAAGACGAACAGTTGTAAGTATTGCTTATTTCTAACTTTTTGAAAAAATATAAAATTTAAGTACTGTCGTCAAAAATGTTATATATGTTGCTATATATATATATATATATATATATATATATATATATATATATATATATATATATATATATATATATATATATATATATATATATATATATATATATATATATATATATATATATATATATATATATATATATATATATATATATATATATATATATATATATATATATGCTGTTCCTATGCCACAAAGGCATTTTTCTTTATATTTTAATAGTAAGAATAATTCAATCTAAAATTTACACAGCTATCTCTATTTTTCATTTGCTAAAGTGCTTTTTAGGCAAAACTTATTAACTAAAAACTCATTTCACAATTTTCTGCATACCAAATACTTTACTCAAGAAGTCTTACAGAGCGAGGCCGCGCTGCATATAATTTATTTCAAGGCTGTCGTCCAAGAAGTCATTGAAAATATCATTCAATCATTATTTACGCGTTAATTGACTTTATAAAAAACTGACAGTTTAAAGTAATATAGTAGTAATTAATCCACTACAATAATTTATTAATTAGGAATTATATAAGAAATATGTCAATCTAAATAGAAATGCATTGCAATTGATATTATTTTATACATATTAATATATAAAATAATTTCAACTGATAATTGAAATTCATTTAAAGATATACAATATAAATTATACCTCGAACGAATATATAATTTCATATATTAACATTATAGTAGGTTAGTTTACATACGAGTATAAACTTTTGTGTCATTTGATCTTGGTCGAGAAAGCTCGAATGTGGACAAAAGCTTTGCTATCTAGCAATACAACCCTGTATTCTCATCTCGCCCACAATGGACTGAAATATTTCATATATAAACTTTATCATTATTATTTGGCCATATGCGTTTATCGTTGCGTTTTTGGTTACAGAAGAGCTTAAGCGTTTCAGGCAATCTTTACTAATTCGTTCAGTTTAGTCACTAACTAAACAGAAATTAAGCATTAAATAATAATACTAATCTATTATAGATAAGTTACATAGCTATCGAATACTTTTATAAATACATAGTTTCTTAATAGAATTTTTAAATAATATTTTAAGAAACAACTAAAATCAACATTTTTATATGAAATCATTTTCTTTATGAATTTTTTTTATTCTCTTTGCATTGGTAAAGCGAATGTCTGTAAACGAAAGTATAAGATCAACTTTTAGTTTAATAAAGTCTTTCTAAAAACATCACTTAAGCAGTTATTTACACAATGTAGACGGAAGATGGAGACCAGAGTTAGTTCTTTACGTTCTCTCCGCCTCCTCTTCCATTACTGGAATAAACCGTTAAGCTCAAACAATATATATTGTATATAAATATTTTTTTGATATATATTACGATAATCATAATAAATTTGTTAAAAAAATACAATTTATAAATTAAAACATCCGTTGAAACGGCGCAGTGAACATCTCAATAGATAAAAACCTAACGAAATCTATATTACTAAAGGAGAATTTTAATTAACATTATTATTTAATTGCTTTTAGTTGTAGTTTTAAGTGAGAGTGACCCCGACCTTTCACAATAGAGTGTTTGACACGTGTACCTACTTGTTTGTGTTGATTAAGTAAAGGAATATTTCGTCTACTTTCTAATCATAGGTTTGAATATAATATTTTAATTCAAAAGAAACATTATCAATTTTAAAACGATGTTATTCATTTAGTTTTCCACGTAAATTTTCTTATGATATGTTGGAAAGATTTGGAATTTGTTGTAAAGATTTGAGTACAATAAGCGAATAATTTCATTAAAATGACAGAATAATACATTAATATAAAAAATATATTAAAAATAATAAAGAAGTAGGCAGGTTTAACTAAAATTCATTTAAGTTTAGTTAAAACTTAATATGCGTTCTGTGTCGGAGTACCATTTATAATATTTATATATAGCTAAAAAATCTTTAGCTTATCGCTAGAGTTTTAGCAGGGTAAACACAGTGTAGAAAACTATACACTATGATATCTAATTACTTGTCTCGCTTGATTGATTATCCCTACATGATCACCAAAGGTTTCTGATATTATCCTGAACTTCGATACTATCACTTTAATGTTTACTGAGGACGCTGCCACTTAGTCTTGCGTAATATGTAATATTTTCAATAATCTTCCGAGCTCAGAGGTATGATAAAATGCTTATAAATATATATATATATATATATATATATATATATATATATATATATATATATATATATATATATATATATATATATATATATATATATATATATATATATATATATATATATATATATATATATATATATATATATATATATATATATATATATATATATATATATATATATATATATATATATATATATATATATATATATTATATATATATATATATATATATATATATATATATATATATATATATATATATATATATATATATATATATATATATATATATATATATATATATATATATATATATATATATATATATATATATATATATATATATATATATATATATATATATATATATATATATATATATATCATCTACATTAAGACGGCTGACGGCGTCTCCATAATCCAATTTTTCTTAAAATCAGCAGGCATATTCGAATAACTTTCAGGTCCACATAAAACTAAGCACACACCATTCAGATGTTTACTCAGCGCCTAGGCTTTCAAAACATTTGCTTCCCCGAGTGTTCTAAATCACTCTTGACGCGATCAAAAGGGAACGCAAGATAAATACGAGCTAGCTTTTGTTAATTGCTTTCCCGAAGCTGAAAGCATACGTTGTTTTGTTTAATAGTAAAATACAACACAAAATAAATATATTTAAACCCTCATTACTTAAAAAAACAAAACTTTTTGTATAGCAACTGCTATGTCAAAAAACTTTCTCGTTTTCAGAAAATACAGGATTAGCTGTTAATTATTTGTAGATTACCTATTTCTAAAGAATAAAACTACTTTTGTAGGCGCCATTTCGTTAGTCAAACAGTTCATATTGTTTTATCTGTTTATTTTGATTTCACTTTATGTGACATATACATCGAATAATTACTACAGAGATTATTATCTTGAAAGATATTATTTTCCAGAGGTCTTTTAAGGAAACTTTTACATATAAAAGCCTTAAGAATATTACCATCGGAGTCTCTAAGATAGGTTAAATTGAATCAAGCGTACCCTGAGGCAAGACTGTTTGACGCGGTAACGAAGGCGGGGGGAAATGTACGCGAGCATGTGTTCGTAGAAACATAGTGTGGGTAGATTAAGTACGAGAATATATTGTGAAATATTAAGATATATTGATACAATTATTAATGAAAATGAAAACTGAACATTTATTATTTACATTATCGATTACAAAAAATTAATTATTTTCTTTGGTTTCATTAATTAAATGGCTTTTTTCCTCTTTGGCACACATTATATTGACAATAGTTTATATTTTTAAGAAATATGCTTAAATTGCAATTAAGTAATTTAGTTATTCCAATATTATACCATAGACGAAAATAGTCTTTTGCTATTTTCTCTTGTTCAAGAGGTAATCGAATTGGATATTTGCAATTAATTTCTTCGTGATTTTGAGAACATGGTCTTGACAGACAGATAACAGGACAAAAAAGTGAAGTGTTACTTTATACTTTTTACTAATAAATTATGCCGCAGCTAAGAGTTTTCGCCAAGCTGTTTACAAACTACAGCTGGAGATCTACTCCGTGTGAATACAAATGAACTGTTTTATTTATAACGACCTTTTAGGTGTTAGACTGTATATTAAGTATATAACTTTCATTTCAGCGTAGGCACTCGTAAGTTTTGGGATGTCACTCACTCTTTGCTTGTCACCTACAAGGCATACTAAGTGTCGTGTCTTTTTGTTGTGTAAGCAGATCAGGGAATTTGATCAAATGACGTATTGTAATTTTAACACTACATTGAGGCATAATTATAAACGTAATAGTCCCGATTTTGAATCTTATTTGGTGGAATCGATTACTTTTACATTAATTATGTCCCAATTAAACTTAAAATTTTTCAAAAATTAAACCGATAAGTAGACAACGGATTAATTAAAGCTAAGTTATTTATTAATTAATTAGTTTTAGGTGCACATTTTAAACCACATTCTATAAAAGATATCAGGCTAAGCAGAGAAAATCGTTGAAATCATAAACGCTCATCATACTCCTCCCGAATTCGTAACAACTGAGAGGCTGAAGTCAATTTTGACTTCAGCCTTCGTGTATTGTCTTAGCAGTGTGTGGGAATAATGGATTCCCCTGAGTGGAACGATTTCCACAAACGCAATCAGTCCTTCGCTACGATAGTTGCATAAACGCTAAATACTGCATAAACACATGAAAATGTATAAAATATGAAAATCTAAATTACAGTATACTTAAAAGAAAATTTTAAAGTCGTTCAAAATGGTGTTCGTTAAGATATGCTTGTATAAAGTATAATTACGACTATTCGACTGACTGATTACAAAAGGAAACATGATAGTCGACAAGCAGTGTATCAAATAGAGTGTCTTAGTACTCCTACTGCCTACCTTAGTATATGTGAGAAATAATTTGAAGCTCTTTTATACTATTATACTATTTTATCCTTGATTAAAAAACAGACTTAGTAACTCCCAAGACGCAGTATCTCATACATAAAGAAATTGAATCGAAAAATTATGTCCTTACTTTCATACAAGGCTTCATACATATCTTGTAAGTCTCAGAAGTAGCATTCACTATGTGTGAACACATATACACATAACTATGTGTGAATAAATTAGGCAAACAAAACATAGTTAAGTGACAAGTTACTCTGTGTACTAGTGATAAGCTACTACAAATAATATTATATAATAATACAATTTCAACACACTCTTTGGTTGATGGCAAAACATTATCAGTTTATAAAGAAGGAGAAAATAATTAACTTTCCCAAGTAAGAATCCAAAACACAACAATTACAGACACGCTTACAGTCAAAAACTATAATTCAAATATTACAATAAAAGCTAAAGATAACGTATCTAAATGTAACTGTACTTCCACATTATTTTCAAAATATACGCACTGAAATTTTCAGTCTCTATTACGACTTATTCATACAATTAAAACTTTCAACAAGTATTATTTGGTCACGAGCGAGCGGAGTCAAATTACTTTAGAACATAAGAAAACCGACGTAAACTAGTAATATCATATTTGCTTATACTATAAAGATAAAAATTTATGAAAAAAGGTAACCCTAAAAATAAAGTTTTAAATTAAACAAATACTTCTATCCTACTAACGAATTAATAAAGAATAATATTAGAGTTAATTTGTACGCAGTATATTTATTACTGAAAGCAGCAGCAAATTTTCTCTCAACATAATTTTTTAAACATCTCATCTATTTAGACCTATCATCAATTAATGTATAGAATTACTTCGACGGCAGCACTAGTATAGTTTTTGTCATATGGGTAGACAGACGAACAACAATGATCGATGAACGAAAGTGTTCCTATAGAGGTTCTATTTTCATTATCAGGTGTATATTCAACCAAAAAACATTTCCAAATTTTTTATTTTGTGGTATCGACTAATACTCGATCACTATTTTCACGTTTGACATTCATGACATGTTTACTGTGAGTTGACAAATTTATGTTCAGCATTTGAAAGTTTTGAATTAATAACGCAGCTAGTTGCGTTATATTGGAATAAATCAAAAGGATGCATCATAGAAATAAATAAAAAGGATACAAAAATTCATTGCACAGAAAATATTATTTTAAAAAATTTTAAAAAACTTTAAAAGTACTACTTTATAATAAAAAAATCTTATGAGCGCTTCCACCATAAGAACCTTGTTGGCAAAGTGAAGGAACTGATGCCAAAAATTTGAAACACGTTAACTGCATTTTCGTTACAACCCAGTAAGTTGTAACAAAATTTAGATTTTTAACAGGCTTATACCAATGTCTAGCCCAAATTAGATAATAATATAATTGAATACTTCCACTCAAAGAAATTGGACCACTCTTATTTGCATTTGTTTGCAAGGTTTTAAATATAAAAACGACATTAGCGGCTGAATTAAGATGACGCCTTAGTAAGATTATCCTGAGAGCGGCATTTAAATTTAAATAAGTTACAAAACACTCTCGTTAACTGAAGTAATTCGACCGTCACATTTAAGATTTTGGATTGTATGAAAGTTGTTGAAATATTTTAATCATATTGCGTTTAAAAAATTAATATAAATACATACCGTAAGGGTAGCAGGGTAACGCGCGGTGCTGAGTTCCTCCACTCAAAGTACTATGTCATAACATTAGGTTTCTTTAAACTACGGTGTTATTATGTTATTTATAATTTATAATTTTTAGACTACTCGTTCCAAGAGTTATTTAAGCTAACAAAAAAATAAATAAAGAAACAAAACGTGAGTAAACGTGTTTTTTTAAAAAGCACAAATTATTTTTGGGTATTTTTCAATTGAAAATAACAAAACTTAAAAATTAAGTCAATGAACTGTTCGAGAATAAGCTTATGCTCTAGTTATTATATCGAATTAATAAAATATTACAATTTTCACTCAAGTTACGTGTCCTATGTTATGAGACGATTTACAATAGATTACTGTAACGCTGATTAAGCGTTTAGATTTGCTTCTTCGTTCTCGTGCTTTCTGTTAACATAACCAGTTAAATGGAGGAAACCCATTTTTATGACAGTATGTTTTCTAATTTCTCAATTTAAGAGCATAATGTTGAATGACTGGGTCAAAATTTTGTATTGTCTCTTTATCATAGTGAGGAAATAAAAGTATTTCACTTTTAACATAACAAACAAACCATTCGCATTTCTAGTAAAAATCTATGTATATTAATATATATTAATAACTTAATAAATAACATTTTTACTCACTAAAGTACTTATGTATGTAAGAGGTCATCTATCTGTATTGGCCATGAAGTAGCTGCCGTATTATTTATTAAATTAGGAATATTTTCAACATCTTCGCACTCAAACGGCCAAGTTTTAATGAGGTCAGGCTTGAGGAAGCTGCGCAAAGTCGTGAGGAAAATTTGGATTGGTGTAAATTATTGAGCTAACAATGTATACTGACTTTTCTTGACATTTGGGAAAATAACACAGATAAGTAAGAAACTAAATACCACTTACTAAAAGCGGAAACACCGCCTTAGTGTAAAGTTACTCGCACGTACTAGAAACGACATACTACAAAATATGACGCTCTTACATTTTAATACTTGTCATCGGTTAGATATCTATGAAGCAACATATTACTTCTACTAATTCTTAAAATAAAAATTAGAATTACGCTTTCTGCTATCCCGCTCGTACCACGGTATGCAGAGACAACCGTAGAGACCGTGGAAATTTAGCGTTAAGACGCTCAGATCCTAGCTTCACCCACTAATTATCTATTCTATTATTTATATTAATTATTATTAATTGTATTATGTTTTTTAAAGTTATTTTTTAATACATAAAGCAATGACCGAGACGTATAAGTATTATAAAATTTAAAGTATAAAAAGATACTATTTTTCTTTATTGCCACCTATCCTCTCGAGAAACAAAGGCAAAAGGATAAGTAATTTTGTTTCCATATTGCCGCTTGTCCTACTCGTATTGTCGATCGTAAATCCTAAATGTCGTATTGTAGAGTATATCATTCTTCGTGTTACAATTTGCTTAGTTTATGATACTTTGCACCACTATGTCAAGAATACATCTTGCCCTGGGTTTATCTTGGCACGTTGGGATGGCGTATGACTTTAAACAAAATGACTGTAAGTTAGTTTGCTAACCCTAGAAATAATACTGTTTTGATTTACACGCTATGGTATGAATATATCTCTAGAATTAGACATCAAATTCGGAACGAAGTATCTAAATATTAACTTTCTTGTATAAAAAAAGATCTGTGAAATTAATAAAATTTTTCAACAAACGTTTTAATCAAATCTGCCAGAGCCTTACATTTTCAGTTTTAAGTTTTACTTGAACATCACATGCAATTTCTTAACTTATATAGAACATAACTATATAAATATACATGAAAATTTATTTCTTCGTAACTGAGTTCATCTGTGAAAATGAAATTATTTCGCGCTATAATACACACAAACTTTGTAAAGTGGGCAAGCCAAAAAACAGTGTGTTGTGGATATGGAGCCATTACCAAAGTACAAGAGACGAAAGATCTAATTTCATCACTAATTCACAAATTTATTCAATTTAATTTTACTAAAATTATATGCTATGGAGTTTCAACTTTGTACCAAATTATGTGATTCATATAAAATAACAAAAAAATTAAAATTAAATTAAATATGTTATATATTTTCTATTTTATTTTTTTTATAATTATATTCAGAATTTTAATTTAAACGAAAATTTTATTGTTAAGCTGATTGTATTCACACAATAATTATAATAACAACATTTCTGAATATCAAAGTTACTAAAAACATCGACTTTATTCAATACTAACAATCTTACAAAAAGCTTTATCTCATATTAACATATACCTATTTATCATATTAAAATCCCTCAACATTATCATCAACAATTTGCTACATGGCAACTTTAATTTAGTGACCTCAATATTCCGTGATTGCTACAAGCTTCTATCAGCGAGATATCGTCGTAATTGAAACAAGGGACGATTGAGATCGGAACGCGTTAAATGGCAGCGATGATTGGTCCAAATCGGCCAGATAACGTCCACGCTATTATAATTTGTAGAGGACAGTGGGTGTTGACATATACATATATGTATATATGGCTGTATGTATGCATAAATGTATAAGTGAAGTAATGTTTATGTAGATATTAGAAGTATTGTGAGATATTGGCATGCGATCGATGTTTTGAATTTTGGTAAAAAAACTAGATATATATGCTGTGGAACAAAGGGCTTCTTAACAAAATATTTATTTTTCTATATATATTATTTGTTATAATTACGTATTTCAATTATTCTCTGTTAAACTTTCAGCATCTCGTAATGCAAGCATATCTGTATTTATTTATTTATATTTATTTATGGGAATCTGAAAGACTGGTGTGAAACCAATGGTCTAAGCCTGAATGCAAGTAAGACAAAGGTTCTGGTATTTGAAAGAGACGAGGAAAGAACAGAATGCAAGATTTTCGTGAATGGAAAATTAATGGAACAAGTGAACGAAGTAGTATACTTGGGAAGTATGTTAAGTAGAGATGGTAGATACGAAATGGATGTGGAAAGACGTGTTGCTGCCGGTAACAGAATGAACGGTGCCTTAGCTGCGTTGTTGAGACGGCAGAACGTCAGCGTCGCCGCACGTTTGGCCGTACACAATGCAGTTTTGGTTCCGACGCTGTTATATGGCAGTGAAACGTGGGTATTACAGAAGAAGAATGAAAGAAAGATGAATGCTGTGGAGATGCGATCTCTTCGAAGGATATGCGGAGTCAGCTTAGCTGACCGAATCCGCAACGAAGAGGTACACAGGATGGTAGGTACCAGCGAGGATGTCACAGTAAGAATGAAGAAGAACGTGCTCAGATGGTTTGGGCACGTCGAAAGAATGAGTGACGAAAGAATGGTAAAAAAGATATATGATGGAAAAGTGAGTGGTAAGAGAGGTAAGGGGAGACCTCGGTTGACTTTCGAAAACACAGTATCGAAGATACTGGAGGAAGGTCACGTAAAAAGCATGAGGACTCCCCGGAGAGCATGCATGAAGAGGTTAATGACAGTGGACGAGGCGAAAGAGGTATGCAGGGACCGCAGCGTTTGGCGCTCCGTTCTCTCTGACTACCCCGCTAGGGATAGAGCGTGAAGCTATGGATGGATGGATGGAAGGACAAGGCAAACGAGCGGTCGGGTCACCTGATGGTAAGTGAACACCGACGCCCACGGCCCTGTGTAACAGCAGAGGTGTTATAAGAGCGTTGCGTTGCGTTGGTAGGCTGGCTGGTTGGTGGTACGTGGAAAAAAGTTCCTACGGAACCGCACAGTAGTGGAGTTCCACGTGTCCAGATGGTGGGGATGATACTTTAATTTGTGTCGTACTGTGCAATTGGAGAATTCAGCGGCATGCACCAGATCAAACAGTTCTCCAGAACACTTTCCATGGTATAAGCGGTAGAGAACGCACAGCGAGGAAACGTCTGTACGCAGCGCCAAAGTGTCTAGCCTTTCACATATATTTGGGTCCCCAACGATACGAACGGCTCTACTTTATATGCGGTCAAACGGTTCAAGTTGATACTGGGGTGCACCAGACCAGAGATGCGAATAATACTGCATGTGAGGCCGAACCTGGGCTCTATACAGAGCAAATCGGTGTGCAGGCGTGAAGTACTGTCTCGCTCTTCCGATGACACCCAGTTTGCTATCCAAATGATCGCGATACTGACAGTCATTCAAAATGCTGAGCCCCAATATACTGATAGTAGGCGAGGCTTTAAGAGAAGTGTTCTCAAAATCTGGTGACATACCCCATAATAAGACATTACTGAGGGTGGTCTCAATAGAAGACACAAGTTTCATTCGGCACAGTACTATGGATGATAGTACTGTAGACACCGTATAGCAATGAATGTTATAATCTTCTAACATGTCATTGATATGCAGAAGTAATAATATATTTATTGTCATGATTTATTACACTTGCTCCAAATATGACGTTTAAGACTAAATCAAATCTGACGTAAGATATAAAATAACACTGTTTCCAAAACTGTACCAACTCTATCGTAAAGCTTTACATTAAATAAAGTAATTTGGCGACAGCGTCGAGCTAAGCACAGTTTAAGTCCATGAAGCTTATAAGGCTATTAAAACACAGCGAAAATATGACATACATACTGTGAAATAATCTTCGCTTCAAAAGAAAACATTATTAGTAGGTAATAATGTTGCGTGCTAAAATAAAGAATTTCCAATAGTGACAATTACAGAATTAGATGAAATATTAAATTAACCATTTTTAAATATTAAATGAACAAATTATATTAAAAATATATATTTTTTATTATTTTGAGCTTAAAATATTATATTATTTACTTTTTTTTTTTTTAGCTTCACGCTTTATCCCGCACATGGCAGGGTAGGCAGAGGGAACTGCAGGAACCATAAGAACCTAGTGTTAAGACACTCCGTTACTTAGTCCCTGCTTACTCCGTCCCCACTTTCCGCCGTTTTCGAGGCATTGCGTGTTGAGTGGCGGAACTCAACGCCGCGCTTTACCTTAGATGCCAGAGCGAAGAAAATGGAAATAGAAAAATCCATCTTCTCCGACTGGGGATCGAACCCAGTAACCGTCACGTTACAGGCAGACGTTGCGCCTCTGCGCCACGACGGTCTTTTTTTTTTATTATTTACTTAACATACCGATTTCTTAAACACAGAGCAAGAAAAAAAGATAGCATTATTACTGCTTTCCGCACACTTTTATGGCTGTAGGTTGACTGCACCACAACCCGATGTGGCCTTCAGTACTTCAAACAAGGCTTTGTTAATCGTAAAATTGATATAGAATTAATATTCATATTAGCCCCCACCCCTTTATTCCCTCACTTTAGAAGATTTATGTTAAAATTGCAAATCCAATTATTTATTGGCAATTTAACGTTAAAGGTATATATCATAGTATTATCATGATTTTATATAAGACTTTTATGTGTTTCTTCAAAATCATTTTTTTCTAGGTTGTACTTTGAAAACATACAAAAGGACAATTTATATACCCCAATTTATCAAACTAAAACTAGAACCTCAAAATTGATTTTAGTACAAATGTACGCCAATTCGCATAAATCCTGAGACCCGAATACATTAAATAGGGTGCTTAAATGTAAATCTAGTAGAACGGCCCAAGACTATCGTTGTTTAGTGTCACGACCGTCATACGCCTGTAAGCGTGAGTGGCGCAATTTCAGCTTAATGATTATGGCCGGGCGTAAGGGATGTGTCATCTCGGAATATTCGTGCAGATGTGCGTCGTAATACTTGATATGCTTACACTACAAATTTATTTATGTCATTCGGAATAATGAATGTATAATGAATGTGGGATGGTTTATTATAAATTCAATTTATTTCAGAATTCGAGTCGTTAACATGAAAAAAAGAAGAAGAATAAATGAATGTCGAGAATAAATGCTACTTAATATAATGATATTTTGATGTTAGTTTTTTAGTATATTACGTTTTCTTTCCATAACTTTCTTGATTCCTCGCGATAAACTTGCCTGCTTGTATGCATTTTACAAATTATTTTGTCGTGATCTCTACAGAGATTGTAAAAAAATTTCATAATTGTGAACATATAAAAATTTCGACGCAGCATGATGAAGAAATCATGGCTTAGTGGTCAGAGCGCATGCACGGTGCGCCAGAGGCGCGGTTTCGAATTCCGCTGCGTTTAAATTTTTATATTTGTGCTTTAAGCATTTGTATCATTAGTGTAGATTAACACTTTAAAATTATAAAAATAACTGTAAACTGTACAGCAAATTTACATTTACTTTTGGATTGTAGTTCTTAACTCACCAAGAAAATTTGACATTATCCCGCACATAGCAGGGTAGGCAGAGGGATATGCAGGAACTCTACACTATGAACCTAGTGTTAAGACACTCCGTTGCTTAGTCCCTGTTTTCTCGGTCCCTACTTGTCGCCTTTTTCGAGGCATTGCGTATTGAGTGGCGGAACTCAACGCCGCGCTTTGCCTAGTTTCCAGAGCGAAGAAAATGGAAGTAGAAAAATCCATCTTTCTCGAGTGGGAATTGAACCCACAAACCGTCGCGTTTACAGGCAGACGCTTACGCCTCTGCGCCACGACGGCCCTCAAATTCCACTGCATTCAAATGATTATATTTTTTTTATATACATATAGAAACTATATTTTATGCCTTTAAAATAATATTAATATAATAATTCGTATATCAAATTACTCATAATCAGTTATTAAATGAAAAAAGGAAACAACCGCCACAAAATTAATGTACGACGAAAACACAATTAATTACCAACAAGTGAAATTATTAAATCGTCTATTTTGATCCGAGAATTTAATAAACAATTTTGGATGATTTATTTGTACATAAACGTGTCAAATTCATAATCGACGTATCAAATATTGCGGAGGAAGGCCGACCACAAATCAACCAAACTCAAATTAAATCGTTAACACTTCAATGGTGTTATTTGTCATTAATTGTAGTTTCAAGGGAATAATTAAAGCAGGTTGCTGTAACATAATTGAAATCATTATGTGACACAATATTGTTTACATTTAAATTTACATTTCAGATTATAATTAATGCCTATTTCTGAAATTACATATAAAACTCATCAATTAACGAGTTGACACAAACGCGCAGACTACTATGAAGCTTAAAAAGATAAAATAGGATTTATAGCACATGTAAGTTGCAAGAAATAGCATTCAAAAATATTGGTATATGAAAAGGCCACCGTGGTGTATAGGACAAAGCGTCTACCTGTAAACGCGACTTTTTGGGTTTCGATTCTTACTCGGAAAAAATGGACTCCAACCTACTACAATTACAATTGTAATCAGTTGCTTTAATCATGGCTTACATTAGTCAGTCTAATTTTTTTTAAATATCTTTAACAGCTATTTCTAGTATAGAACACTGATATGCCCGGAAGACCTTCAACAATTCTAAGATAAATGAGTTTGTATTAAAAAGGTTCTTTCTTTGCCTAACCGACGTTTGAATTAAGTTTCCACTCTGTCACAAATTGATATTTGATCACAGCCGGGGAACGAAAATTGAATTTTTAGATCGAGAACAAAAAGCGAATATCGTCAGCATATCAGAATTATAAATCTAATACTGTTTCTTTAATGTCAAATCTTTCTTAACAAGTTTGAATGCAACTTCGAAGAACTTTATTACCAAAAGTTAAACATTTTGTGTTCATTAATTACAATACATTGAATTCTTTTAATTTATTTTTCGGTTGTATAGAAAGCTACCACCGGTTCGGAAGATAGTTCTTTTGAGAGGCAAGAAACCTAACTCTTTTATGATTATTTTAGGATTTCATACATGAGATACGGATCTTATTTTGTAGTTCAATACTTTTCTAATATATTTAATTTGCATTCTTGTTTTTTAAAAGACAAAGAAGTTAAGCGAAACTTCAATTTTTTTCTTTATTGCCTCAAATTCCTTTTTGATGACTTTTGATATATATATATATATATATATATATATATATATATATATATATATATATATATATATATATATATATATATATATATATATATATATATATATATTTATTAACTTTTTTATAGGTTATAAAATAAATCTCAAAAACAAAAAAATATATATATATATATATATATATATATATATATATATATATATATATATATATATATATATATATATATATATATATATATATATATATATATATATATATATATATATATATATAATATATATATATATATATATATATATATATATATATATATATATATATATATATATATATATATATATTAACTTTTTTATAGGTTATAAAATAAATCTCAAAAAAGTACTATATATTTATTAAACTTACGTCTTATGTTCTTTAGATTTACATACACTTAAAGAGCTTTCATAGAACGCAAAGAATAATTTAATACATCAGTAATTTCGCTCACGCTTGTCTCTTCTTGTCTCGAGTGTCTAAAACAAAAGACTGAGGCTGGTAGAAAAATATTTAGCTAAAGTTATTTTTATAATAATGATGAGAAAATATGTATGTGTTATTTGTCTATGACAATTATGAAATAGAACTTAGGTAAGGTACATATGTTGTCAGATATCATTAGTACTGCGGCTGAGTTACTTAAACTACGACAGTTGTGGATTCGATTCCCACTTTTGGACTTACATTATTTTTATTTTAGTAAGTTGATATCCGCCAGTCAACGTACGTAAACGTACGTCGCCAACGAGCGTACGTAACGTAACGGCGAGCATTTGAGGTAAAATTTTATTTAGTTACCGTTTTAAGGATCCTAAAATAACGGATTGGTGCAAATATAGCTGATGTTCAAACAATTCAATTTATATTTCTTTCAGTTCATTTCATAAATCTGCACATATGACAATTTGATTTGCTTAAAAAGCAGCGCAGCCTAGTATATGATTACAATTATAATTTCCATAACCACGCATCTAAGCCATCTAAATATTTTGAATACAAATTACCAAGTACAGTCAATACTGATATAGATTCTGTTAATTACACAGTCTATATAAACTGCAAATGTTAACGGTTCGTTTAGATTTAGCGTAATTGCTATCTCATGTTTAGCTCATACATGCGATGTAATTGACCTAACTTCGATTATGTATATGACATATAGGCTACGTATCAAAATGTTTAAACGTATATGACCCAGTAGTGATAACTTTTTCTCCATTCTTTTCTTCTCGTCACCTACCATTATTTGGGATGAAGCAAGCTCCTTGATAAAATCAAATAAAGCATTTTATCTAAAATGAATTAGCTGGCAATATGTTTTTTAAAATTTAAATAAATAATTATATAAAAAGAATTTAAAAAGTGTGACTTGTTCACATTTTTTAAAATATTCATCTAGATCACATTTCTACTACCTAATTAATTATATTCAAATTATCTGAATTCTTTGGCACATTGCGACACTGTTAACTGTAAGCGTAATGACGTTTCAAGTATGACCCGAGGGAATGATTATATTTAACTACATATTATCAGTTCCTCGCTTTGAAAACACAATGCGCTATTTTGATAGGCAAAAGCAGAGAGTACAAAGTGTTACTAAATAATATTTAAATATATTTATTACTTATACTATAAAAAAGTTTTGAAATTAATATTTCTAAGTAAAATTATTGTATATGTCAATCTAGGACTGCAATATAAAATCGCACATTGGAGTTATGAAAGTTCTGTGTGTAAAGGAAATCGGTCTCGAGAGTATGTGTCGGGAGATACGAATGTATCGGTTTTGTACAACACTGTCAAGAAACCAAGTGAGAAATGATAAAATTGTAAAACAAAATATATAACTACATATTGTTCCCACAGTTATTTTATTGTGCATATGAGGATTTTTATTTTAAAATATATTTCTTTTATGACTTCTTTAAACGTCACGTTCTATCGCACCAAGCAGCATAAGATACTACAGGAGCCGTTGAAGGGCCTGGGCTTGTCAAGACACAGTATTATATAGTTGTTGGAGCAAACTACTACGATGTTTTAACTTATTTTTTTAATTGATCGTAAATTAGCTTCGCGCATGTTCGTCATTATTCACGACATGCCTGTTAAGCGGATATAGTCTATTATTACTAAATTCTGATCTCCAATTACCATTAAATTTTTCATATATACCTATTTCCTAGTAATAAGCTATAGTACCGTGAATACACGACAGTGATGGTGCAAAGACACAACCTCTGCCTGTAAACATAACGATATGCAGGCCTCGATTTGAACTGAGGAAAGATTCAATATTTTTGTTTTTCTTGCTTTTGCAATGAAACAAAAGTGCGGCGTTTAGTTCGGTCACTCGATATGCAATGCCTCGAAAGGAAGAAATCGACAAAAATAAATGTGTCTTAACATTAGGTTCCTTAAGTCTACAGCCCCCCCTGCCTGACCTGCTATGCTGCTAAATACGGCATGAAGCTAAAAAATTTGATTAACGTACAAGGTACATTCAATACTATTAACACAAAATCTCTCAAAATGATGAAACAAGTTTTAAATTAAATATTCTACGTAACCGAAATTCTAGTTACAATTTAATAAATATGAGTTGTTTTATTTTTAAGGCCTTAATTTTTTAATATAAAACAGTGTAGTTATTATACAGAGTAAAATAAAACAAAAACTAAATGGTGTCTGCACAATTTACTAGCACACTCTGCACGAATTAAGCTGAAAGGCCGAGATAGCGTTGGTGCATGACGTAAGCACTCACCGAAACATTAATATGACAGACATTCAAGAAATAATTATTTTAACAACTTAGGGGAGATATTCTTTACAAACTCTATAACAGTCGATATGTTCAATATATAAATATGTTTATTCCTATTTGTGCCGCCCCCTGCGATGACCCCCGCGCGGGTTGTCGTCAAAGTCTTGTGCCAACTCCCGGCGCGAGCGGCAGTAGTAGTAGTTAATAGTAGTTGTCGAGTGGTAGTAAAGGGGGCACGTGTCACGGCCGACGCGAGCGCACGTCCTTCCTGAATCTAATATTAATTAGCGGTGTGATTTTCCCTCCCTCAGCCTTATTTGATTTCCCTTTTGTGTATTCCCTCTTGATATTGAACCTGACAAAGACAAACCAACAAAAGATAATAGTGCAAGTAACCCCTAGTGAAGAAGACTCAAGTTAGACATTCCACGTGCCGGGAACAATCAGTGTTTGTGTTGTGAATCATGAAGATAAGGTACTGTACAATTTCTATTATCCTAAAACCGACTATAAAGTAAATAATTAATAAATAACCTCCACTTCAGCACGCTTCCACAATTGCTGACCCCTACCCACTATTCAATATATATTTTTTGGTAGCAGAACGCAGTTCATTATATTCACTATATACTATATATATTTTCTGGTAGCAGAGCGTGGTTTTCATCCCTCTGGGCCCCCTTAATTAGAGCGTGGTTTTCATCCCTCTGGGTCCCCTTAATTATAGCGTGGTTTTCATCCCTCTGGGCCCCCTTAATTATAGCGTGGTTTAATCCCTCTGAGTCCCCCTGATTATAGCG
>JAZFAU010000651.1:0-65345 GCA_037178615.1 Dione vanillae | reverse complement strand
GAAAAATATTTATAATGGGACTTTTACTCACTCACTTTTTCATTAAAATCATAATGGAATAGTTTTCATTATATATGTATGTAACATACATGTATACATTTATATTTATATTAAGATATTATGAATATATAATTCATATAATATATCTTGTACATATCGTAGTAGCTCGTAATTGTAGTACTTAGACACGGATAACATTCCATTTCTTTTTGTTTTTATTTCGGAAATAACACGGTAGATAAAAGAAACCTAGGATAAAGGCACTTTCTTCTCAACTGTCTGTCTTTTAAAATATTGCGTGTTAAGTGACGGAACTAAACGTCAAGCTTTGTCTTTGTCGGAAATAAGGGAAATTCTACCGATTCACGATTATGCCACTTACTTACTGGCACGCAACACCTTTCAAATATATTATGTTCTATATATTTACATGTTTTTGCTCAAATTTTATACAATCTTTCACATTTGCTTCACAAGGGACATTAAAAATGAGGTCAAATTGACCCAACCATAAACTATTCTGGGGACTCGCATATCAATATACTGTATATAATAAAGGCCGCAGTTAATCCTTATCTAACTTTATTATAAGTAATATTGTATTCTGGACACGTTCAGCTCAGTTATTGAAGGAAAGTATTGTCCCGTTTACTTTTCTATCTCATGAATGGATGTTGGTTGCGTGAGTTTTGATCAGATTTTTTTTGATCTAGAATTTACGAATGTTTTTCGGTTTTTCCTTTTGTGGATTAAATTGTTTCAATTTTAATGGTTAATTAAACGAAGGATGATTTTGGTATCTTCTCCTTTCTTTTATCTGGTGCATCTCTTGGATAATACAATGCAATGATACAGATACAGAAAGCATCAGAAGTCATCTGAACGATAGTTTAGTTATCATTTTATATCAAAAACTTATGCTATGCTATATATAAAATGAATTAAGAATTTTAATTTATTTTTAAATTTCATAATGAATACACCGCATTTACTGATTTCATCGTGTAATTTCCATGTTTTACAAATTTAAATGCGACAGCTTTTCATTTACGTTTTTAAAGCAAATGCCATTTCAGAATACAGTATAACGGTCACGGATAGTTAACTTAAAACCAACTTCACGGATCTTGATTTTTGTTTTGAAATATCTTTTAATTTTTAATATGCTAAGTACTATAACGTACTCAGCTTCAAATCCTCTCGCGCGTATAACAGTTTGAATATAATAATAAAATAATAAGTAAGGGAATAAGTGTTAAGACTCACCGTTTCTCTCTTTCCAATCAAATTGAGTCGTGTGTAAAATCAGACGGTGAGTTATTCCCACACGAGAGCCTCACATCTTTTACAGTAGCTTTATGTTTTAAGTAATTTGTTTTACTATGTAAATGCTATTGAAATAAAAATTAATATGTTAAAAATTTTGTCTTATAAATTCACAAGTAGACTTCTTCAACTTTTAAATTGATTGTGGATATAATTCATACTTTCTCTCAATTTCAAAGTTATTTCTGTAATATTTTTAAAATTACCATAGTGTGAATCAGTGTATATCAATTATTCCAACATGTACATACATATGCTTGCCAGTTTCACAAATGTAACAAGCATGCGTGAGTTTGTTAGGCTGGCGTGCCCCAGGGAACCATTGTAGGCCCAATTGAATATATTATGTTCTACAATCATATCAAAATATAATGAGCTGGTGCCTATGTCTTTTACATTCGTACATCTTTAAAATTATTCCCCGGCGACTGAACAGAAAACATAACTTCAAAAGGTGAAGCTATTATTTTGTATGATAAGTGTGTTCTTGTGACAATGAGAAATAATGAAAATATATACGAGATGCTCTCTGTTTATTTTCCAAGCCAAAGTGTTCATGCTTTATTTGCCTTTGTTGACGAACATTTTCATTTTGAGATGATAATGGCTTATTTGATAACAATTTGAATTTTATAACGACTTATCAGATCTTCGTCGTGTATAATATATCCAATTTTTTAAAAGACAACTAATAGCATTAATGAATATAATTTATAAAAAGAAATTTAAGTTTATACAAAATAATATAATAGTATTAAATAATAGTAGTTATAAAATAATATTATTTAAACAACATTATTATTAATTTTGTGGTATTAATTATATGTTGTATATGTAAATTTATATAGCGTAACCAATTAGAATATAACATAAGAAGTCATATTTGATTTAAAAAAATATACTAAAATATCTACAAATTTCAATACTATAATATTTCTATAATATTTTTGTCAATATAAATAAAAATCTTCATCACACCTTAATACTAACTCTATAGTACAACATATGTATTTCTTATACAATTTTAACAAGTTTTTGGGCTACCCTAATTAGATCCTGCGAGGTAATTTACTATTTTAATATTTGAAACAACTCAGTAGCTTAGTTAACTATCATTTCCGTACAATCCATTGTTAAATAAGCGGATTAAATTTGAATCTCTTATAATATTCATAGGGTTATCGTATGTATAATCGAGTTGCTTAATCGCTCGTATGATACTGAATTCATAATTATACCCATATGTTGTTTTAGGCTGATTATTAAGAGTATTTGAGGCTTTTAGTTCCACTTAAATATTAAATATATATAAAATATGCTATAACTAATTAAGCTGGCTTAATATTGTTTTTAATATTGATTATTCGAAACAAATTACCTAGTCCTTAATAGTTGAAAATTAAATTTATTGAAATTTTGTTATTTTAATGAAGAATTGCGAAAAAAATATATTGTAATAGTTCCTGAAGAAATACTTCAGGCAGAAATGACAAATCACATAATGACAAAACAGAAGAGTATCCCGGATATAGAAGTTTAACCTTATGTCAAAACCCGTTCCACAAAAAAAAAATTCCGGTGGAATTTGACATATTACGTATGGATTGGTGAAACTCAATCCTCGTCGTTCAAGACAAGACAAAAAGTTTATTGTAACGAATGAGTACTCAAGCTGGAACCATTGCATGTAACCATCAAGTATTTCACAACGCCTAATACTTCATCTAACCACCTACATGAAACAACTTTAATATAATCCAACACAAACACAAACAAAGCACCTTTATACTCCACATACAAAGAAAAAGGCTTAATACATTCTTAAATCATATATTACCTTGAATAATTTTCTGTAAGCTTTAGCATCGAGCTTTGAGCTAAGAAACCCACGTCCCACATTACAAGGCACAATTAACAAAGCGGTTTGTAATTACGTTGTATGCAAAAAAGGTATAAAGGAACAGTAGACGTGTATTGTGAACACCGCAGTTCTTATGGAACAGATAACAAGGTCGGTATTCCACTGGATTTCCAACTTGACGGTACAAAGGCTCGATGCTAGTCTAATTTGAACGTCAAATTATAGCTTAGCTAAGAGAAATTGAAGCATATGGCCCGTTTGATATTTTAAGGTTAATTTTGTTATCAAAGGTCTGGTTTACGATTATATTCAGTGTTATGGTAACGGATATGACGATGGAAAATATTTGCTTGTTATTTTCGGAATTTTAGTGCAGACTATGAGATTTAAATACTTATAAGATTATAGTCCATGCGTCGTAGTCGTGAGGACCGTCGTAGCACAGAGTAGCGTCTGCCTGTAAATGCGACGTTCAATGCGAAGACATTTGTGGGTTCGATTCCTACTCGAGGAAGATGATTTTTTTCATTTCTATTTTCTGTAAATGGCATAAAGTGTGAAGCGTGAAAAACAACATTGTAAACACGTTTACGACTAGGCTGCCGGTGACAAGGGTGGATTTGAGATGTATTATATTGAAAATGTAATCGTATTTTAGAAGATATCCCTATCTTAAGATAATGTTGAATTTTGACTGATTTTAGATATCGTATTAGGTGATGAATTTTACAATCAAGAAAGATATAGCTAAATATTTCTAAATTACTAATAAACTAGTAGAGCCAAGTTACACTAACACCACCAGCTCAAAAGGGCCAGGCTCGAACCTGGGGTATTACCACGCTCTTACAGAATACCTTCGTGAAATAGCAGCATATTAATGCTGCTGTGTTTCGTCAGGTGAGTGAGAGTTCCGAAAGCCCATAAACGGGGCATGTATATTATGTTGAAATTGCATCTACATCCTCTTAGGATGTGGATCTCTATGGGTAAGGGTGACCCATCAGGCCCTTCTGCTCATTTGCCATCATACAATATAAAAAAAAAACAATAAAGGTTGTCAAGCCATTACATAAGCTATGTACATAATACTGATATACATAGCAATAACCTGTATAGTTTGGAGATATAGCTACAAGGCTTTGATAATCTACATTATATCAAGTTATACACGAATTCCAATACGACACACGTATTGAGTTAACGATCGTCTGTTTTGATGACCAATAAAGGGTTTATGTCTTAACGAGAAACGAATCTGTATATGTAATTAAGTAATCTTAAAATCCATTAATTCTGAACAAGTAACAATAGAGTATGGGGTTAAGGTTCATCGTGAACCTTTTTATGCTCTCGAAAACAATATTGTGAATTTGTAAACGAAAATACATTTGCCTCAAATGTTTGCGCGACCCCAAAAATCTACATAATATCCAAAAGGATTGCTAGGTACGTGTTGTTTTTTGAGCAATTTTCAGTCTTATTCTTTGATTTTAAAGTCCATATTAGATGAAGATAAAATTTAAGGGATAGTCTTTTAATATATTTTATGGTGGCTTTTTAAACTAAACGTCTTGGGAGCGTAGGTTACGTGGGACATGACGAGGTTTTAACTGGTTAAATTAATTCTAACAATCTGTTAAATCACTGTGTGCTCAGTCGTCTGATTTGAATATGTTTTCTTATTTCTTGTTTAATTTTAATAGTGAATAGTAATCACGCACCATATTCTTTCATGTTTGTTATATTTTTTGTAACATTGCAATCTGCCAAGGTAAGATAAAACTACTTGGAAACTTTTATCTTATTGTAATTTAGGAACGGAGAAAGCAGGGACTAAGCAACGGAGTGTTTTAACACTAGGTTCCCACGGTCCCTGCAGTTCCCTCTGCCTACCCTGCCATGTGCGGGATAAAGCGTGAAGCTAAAAAAAATTAGTTTAAGTATAGCGAAAACAAACTTCTATGTTAATTATTAAAAGAAACTTGTTCCCGTAAATTCAAATATATAAAATGCTTAAAACGTGAAATACTTAAATATTTACAGCTATAAAAATGTAAAAGTTAATAAACGCTTAAATAATTCTGCACAAATATAGATTATTGAAATATAAAGAAAAATAGCAGTAATTTACGATAAAGAAATATATTTACGTACGTAAAGAAATATACCAAAGTATTTGTGAATTTGGTCCACGTCTAAGTGCGTCGTAAAGAGACACATCAAAAAGTTGTACAAGCATTTTCTTCCTTTGAATATTTATCCCAACTTAAATAAGTAACAGATGTTCCGAAATATCCCCTTTAATTAAGAGTTCTTTGAACAAGATATTAAAATGATCTTACCAAGTAGCGTACCCTGAAAGCGTGCGCATAAATCAAGCTGAATACAACTTATAAACAACTTAATAGCTGGATGAAAGACAAAATTATTTATGGCTACAATCTATGCCATAATTTAGAAATAGGCTTACAATGACAGATGTCTGATTAAGTTTCACCAAATTTTAAGACGACCTAAGTTACGATGATACTTTTCATTTTATAAACGAACATAATTCTCAATTAAGTGTTAGTAAACAGTGTTGTAACAGAGTGTTGGTCTGTTTTTAGTAATTTATCACAGGAGGTGGCAAGAAATATTGCGACAACACTACTGTACTCCAGTTGGAATGACAATATATTCAGTAAATTCACTGCGCATTTAGTAATAGTTACAAATCCTATATGAAAACATACAAGTGAAACAAAAGAAAATTTTAACCAAATTTCTAATATTTACTTCGAATTTTATTTGCCTATTTTAAATGTTTTTGACTTTAACACCACAACATTTTAATAAAATTTCCTTTTTCCTCAGAAATTCTAACTGGGAGTGGAAAAACAAAGAATTCTCAATTGCCAAAGTAATTTGTGTCTTGATTAAAATTTATTGTTTTACGCCTGTCTATTTTTGTCGCTTGATGAGTTTTTTTGGGAAAGTATAAATTGGGGATAAGCTATGCGCTTTGTTAGGGCTTCAAATTAGAAGACTTCTCCGTGCTTATTTACGTCCAAATTACAATTTCACTGGTAATTAGTTACTTCAGACGAACATAAAAGGAATTCTCAAAATTTATTCATTCGGAAACGATTCAATTTAGCAAATACGATGTTAAATTTTAAGAAAGTAATTAATTATCATCCACGATAGAAGTAAACAGCTTAATTTCTGTATAGATTTTAATAAATAAATAATATATTTATTATATCCTTATTGGCTGCAGTTTAATTTTTTTTTAAATACAAAAAGAGAAAATGTGAGCTTGAATCTTATCACAAGGTTACCTAATTACTGCCTTACTTGAATAACAGTCAAATATTTTAAGACATTAGATTGTATTACGTACTATCCATACACATATACTTTACTTTTATCGCTAGCGGGGCAGTCAGAGAGAACGAAACGCCAAATGCCGCGGTCTCTGTATACCTCTTTTACCTACATCATTTGCATATCTCGTACATATTATGTATTGTATTGTATACATTGCAGAGATAATTTGATTAAAGCAAATTATTTGATAAAAAAATGTGTACAGAAGAGAAGAACCTGTTATTAGGTCACTAGTGTTAAAATTTACATACATACATAGCATCACGTTTTATCTCAAGCGGGGTAGTGAGAGAGAACGGAGTGCCAAACGCTACGGCCCCTACATACCACTTTCGCCTTGTCATTAACCTCCTCATACATGCTCTATGGAGAGTCTTCATGCGTTTTACGTTACCTTTCGTCTTTACTTTCGATATTATATTTTCAAAAGTTAACCAAGGTCTCCCCTTAACTCTTTAGCCACTAAAACTTTTTTATGATCAATTTTTTGTAGTCCCGTACTGGTAATGCAAAAAATTATATTTTTGTATAAAATTCTTCTATGTTCAAGAGCAAAATGTTCATATGACTATAACAATGCTCTTATATGAAGTCGGTCTTGTATGAGCAGTATTCAACTAAGCGCTTGTGCAAAGTACTTTAACTGGTCATATTGCAAAATATTAAGTGGCATTTAGATTAGTAGTTAATTTTTGTAGTATAACCATTGGTCGTAAGTTCGTTCTCTAATTCTAATTTATTTTTTCTAGTGTATGTTTCTATCTTCTATTATTAAAGCTATTATTAGACCCATATCATTCACATAAGGTATGCTATGAATCTTAAATGTCAGAACTTAATACCGCAACTCGACTTGGGGGTATAAAAATTTCTTTTCTTGTTTTTTATTTTTTCTTTTTTCACTCTTCACGCTTTATCCCGCACAAGGCAAGATAGGCAGAGGGAACCACAGGAACTATAGACACCTTATTTTAGCATACCCCGTTGTCAGCTTTCCGCCTTTATCGTGGCATTGCGTGTTGAGTGGCTGCACTCAACGCCACGTTTTGCTTAGTAACCAGAATGGAGAAGTCTTTCTTCCTCGAGTGGGAATCGAATCCACAAACCGTAGCGTTTAAAGGCAGTCGCTACGCCTCTGCATTATGACCGTTCTCAAGAATATTAGAATAATCAATTTAACACAATTTAAAAACTTTAACACAACAGCATTTAATTTTATATATCGTTCATATTACCTCTTAACTAAATATTAATCTATCTGTTCTCTTAAAAAAATACAAGTTATAATATACAGCGTGATAAAAAATATATATTAAAAGGTTATATCTCTCACAGTTCACTATTATGCTGTGAACATGATGTATAATAGAATATTTTCTTTGTCTTCTAGTATTAATTACTTACATTAATCAAAATGTTACTTTATATTTTTCTATATAAATAACCGTAATTTATTATTATTATGAAAGAATAGACTAGTGAGATGATTAATATGAGAGGTGTACTTTGTTTTCATACAGGCTTATACGCTTAGCTAGCTTTATTTTTGGCTACGCTCTCATTCTTATATAGAAAAAAAATAAATAAAAATTATATATGACAGACTACTGGAAAATTATGCCATAAATACCTAAATTCATAGAAATAAAGCGAATGTTTTTCAATAAATATATACAAAAATGAAATTCTTCAGTTTAAGTAAGACCAGTTTTTTGAGATTATGACTGGAATATATTATAAGCTAACTACATTATTTTAAATTACACTCATTCTTTTAATGCGTAAAATTTGTTTTTCTCCATACAAAGTGACATTGGGGAAGTGAATTTGGCTTTTAGTACTCATCTGGCACGCTCGAAGCGCCATTGCCATATGAGGTTCTCCATAATAGAAACTCCATAATTCCATGTGTGATATGCAAATATTAGACTATTCTTACTTTTTTCTAAGGGGGCGTCGCAAAAACAGATTAATGTTCTATATAAATCTGCATATTTAAATATAAAGTTATGTTAGAAAGAAAATTTAAATACAAATCGACAAGGTGCAAAAGTATTTTAACAGTATTTTTGCACGATATCGATAGTGTGAAGTATGAGCATCTATAATAAAATTTTACAACACAGCTTCAAATAAAAACTGAATAAAAACGTTTCTATTAAAACAAATAAAATGCTTCATTATTCTATGGGCTAGGCTTTTTTTTCAGTTTTCTGTCCATTACGACCCAAATTCCTCAGAAATTATGGCTCATCAAGTCCTCTTTTATATTCCACTTTTATTACACTTACATAGACATTAGGTTTATCTCTAGAGAACGCTCGTGTTTTTATACCCTTCTATATAATTTAGCTACTTTGAAAATTTGAAAGTAATACCCGTTGGTTGTGGATTAGACTTTTACTTGGTAGTGTAATTGATTTTTATTGCAGCGTTGAGTTTCACAGTTTTTTTTAGCTTCCTACTTTATCCTAACGGGATAGCAAGAGGGAAACCGTAGGAACCATGGAAACTACTTGCATGTTGAGTGGTGGAACTCAGCGCCACGTTTGCCCAGTTGCCAGAGCGAAGAAAATCGGAACGAATCAATCCATCTACGACCTACATGATGACGACCCTTCTTTAATTGACAAAATGAGAAAATTAAAATAGTATTTATTAGGATAGAGACTGCCGGCTTATATTAAGAAATGTATAAACAAATTGTTATTCGGTTTCATCCCCATTTGTGTGACGGAGCTTAACACCGCGCTATGTATATATCTCATGTATATATTTATCTTTATGTATATATCTTAAAGTATTCTGGACTTGAATTCACAACCACTGTGTTTCAATGTGTTCATTAGAGGATGGATTCTTAAAATGAATGAAGATTTAAAAATAACGTAAATATTTTTAGTCAGTCTGGTTAACTGAAGAAGATTAATGTACTGTTCTGTCAATAGCTGTAAATTTTGTTACTTGACATATTGTCGACGCGATGGTGCATTGTGGTGCGCTATAAGGTAACAGGTTTGTGAGGGAGAGGTATATGGGTTCAAATCAAATCGTAAGTAATGTTATGAAACAGAATTACAATTTTACCATTTTTACATGAGAATAGATATATTATAAAGCGTTAACTTATTTATATATTTTTTTTTAGCTTCACGCTTTATCCCGCACATTGCAGGGTAGGTAGAGGGAACTGCAGAAACCATAAGAACCTAGTGTTAAGACACTCCGTTACTTAGTCCCTGCTTACTCCGTCCCCACTTTCCGCCGCTTTCGAGGCATTGCGTGTTGAGTGGCGGTACTCAACGCCGCGCTTTGCCTTAGATGCCAGAGCGAAGAAAATGGAAATAGAAAAATCCATCTTCTCCGACTGGGGATCGAACTCAGTAACCGTCGCGTTACAGGCAGACGTTGCGCCTCTGCGCCACGACGGTCCTCCATGTGGATATAAAATTTTCCACATTATATATATTGTAGGAATGGAGTTTCAGCTTCACACTATATCCGTCATAGTTAGGGTAAACCGAAAGAACCTAATATCTATACTCCCTGTACTTCGCTTTATACTTGATTTCCAAGTATTGTGTGTGCGTGTGTGTATGTGTGTGCGAGTATACGTATGTGAGTATATGTGTGTGTGTATCTGTGTCTGTGTGTGTGTGTGTGTCTAGCATAACACATTATGTGAATGCTTACCAGATTGGGTAACTTTTAAAGATTTAAATAAAATAAACTCAAAATTTTTATGTACTATTCTATAAGGATAAAATTTATATGTATTCAATAATAACAAACCGAATAATATAAAAATATATGTTTTTCTATATATAAGTATATAGAAAATAAAAAAAAAACAGTATAAGTAGAAAGTAATTTGATTTCAATACTAAATATGATTCCTCGTTAGTTAAAACATTTTAAACTGTCACATTAACCCGAAAGCAAGGTTTTATTTAAAAAAACCACATTTTATATGTACTTGAAACTGTTAATAATATTTTGATTTTACCGATACGTTCTTTTGTATAATTATCGTGACGTTACGAGCGTGCCGGTTGAGCACAATGCAATTCACCACATTGTGCGATATATATATATATATATATATATATATATATATATATATATATATATATATATATATATATATATATATATATATATATATATATATATATATATATATATATATATATATATATATATATATATATATATATATATATATATATATATATAATATATATATATATATATATATATATATATATATATATATATATATATATATATATATATATATATATATATATATATATATATATATATATATATATATATATATAAGATTTGATAGACATCTTCATAAAATATAGCTTTAATCTTTATAACATGGTGGTAAGCTACATTTTTTGTTTCTTTTAGAAACATTATTATATTGTAGGCGTACTTCTTCACGCGGCGTTCTGCTTTTTTTTTAAGTACAGTTCAGCGTCCAGATGTTAAACAGAATAAAAAAATTAATTTTTATAATAATAAGTATAGATTATGTAAACTGTATATACGTATACTAAATAGACGTGATTTTTTTTAGCTTAACGTTTTATCCTGCTCATAGCAGGGTAGGCACATTAAGCCGCAAGAGTCGTGGGAACCTAGTGTTTTCTCCCACTTTCCGCCTTTCAAAGGCTACTTGGTTACCATAGCGAAGAAAATGCAAATGAAATAATCCATTCACCACTCATAGGAATCGAACCCACAAACACGCTTACAGGTAGACGTTGCACCTTTGTTCCACGACGAACCTCTTTACTTCACTATATTAAAAAATGTATAGAACATAAAAGTCGTTTTTCCATTAGACCTTACCTTTCTCATAACGTCGCCAACGTCAATGAACTGTAAAAGAAATATATATTGTTATATATGACAATTGTATCTCGGCTACTAAAATTAATTAAGTAGTTCATGCTAAAAGTATTATATTAAGACTATACATGGAATATATAGTATAGTACAGTTAGTATTGTTAAATTATTAATAAAGGTACTAAACGCTTCACGCTTTATCCCGTATATTGCAGGGTAGGCAGAGGGAATTGCAAGAACCCTATGAACTTTGTATTAAGACACACCATTGCTTAGTCCCTGCTTTCTCCGTCTCCGCTTTCGTGATGAGTGGCGGAACTCAACGCCGCGCTTTGCCTAGTTTCCAGAGCGAAGAAAATGGAAATAGAAAAATCCATCTTCCCCAAGTGGGAATCGAACCCACAAACCGTAGCACTTACAGGGAGACGCTACGCCTCTGCGCCACGTCGGTCCTCATATAGATATACATGTATATACGTATTACATATACGTATGAAATATAATGTAGGTATCAAGGAAAGTGTGTTTGTTACTCATATCCATTTTCCAATTCACAACATTCGTATTAGGCTCTAAGTAAACATTATCTAATTAAATTTTCTGTAATAGCAAATGAATTGTAAACAGTTGTTTAGAGCTAATAATTAAACTCACCTGAGATTTACTTTGATTATTTAGATAACCTTTTAAGGTTACTGTGGAATAAATACCATGTAAAAATCTATATAAATGTAATAAATCATCTCCGTAAAATTTATAAGAAGACGATATATAGTATTGAGTGAGAGTGTTAATGAGAATAAAATATAATAAAGGTGAAAGAATAACACCCTGCAGGACGCCGCTTTAACGTAACTGAGCTTTTGTACTGATTCTGTTCGAACCTTGATTATTTTGCGGCCCTATACTTTATTTATTATCAATATATATACATATGGTAATGGTCATCTCATAACTCTTTATTTTACGTGCACGTTTCTCTATAAGTCCTATGTAGTAAAAGAAGAGGTCTTTCGTACACTCATATCGTTGAAAAGTGCTGTATTTTTTTACCAAAAACACAATCTTTCATATGCTGTAAGCTTCACCTTGTGTGTATCTTATTTATAAAACACAGAATTCAATACTACTGCTTCACTTTAATTTATATACATGTTATTTGCTTCTAAGTACATTTGATTATTTATTATTAATAGAAAAAGGGACTCAATCCAATCCCTGTTTCCAGTATAACCATCGAGAATTTGCTTGTTAAATGACCGAAATCACTCAATTTACTTAATTATCAAATCTTTGCTATTTTTTGTCTTAACAACAATTGTTTCGTTTTGACTTCAAGTTGTTTCCCATACATAACAGGGTAGGTAGAGGAAACCTAAGGCAGAAGGAGAAGACAGTTTTAAACTTGTTTTTGTTAATATCACACTATATATCAATATAATATTTCATTATTAAAACGCTTTATTTTAATATAACTTTCAAATAAAAATATAAATGGTGTGTATTATTCACAATAAATTCACGACACGAATAACGTCAGCATATTTCTATATCTGCACGAGTGTACTGGGCATTGAAAATGACATTTTAAATAAAATTTTAATCATTTTGGAGAGTTATTTAAATTTCAGTTTTACTCGGTTTTTTACGTTACTATAGAAGTAGTTTGAATTAATAAACATATATCGTCATATATATGGTCATAAATTTATATCATGCATGGTCAAAGTTATCATAGACATGAATATTTGAAATTTTACTATTAGAGCTCGTTATTGCTCATAGTAATTATATATATATATATATATATATATATATATATATATATATATATATATATATATATATATATATATATATATATATATATATATATATATATATATATATATATATATATATATATATATATATATATATATATATATATATATATATATATATATATATATATATATATATATATATATATATATATATATATATATATATATATATATATATATATATATATATATATATATATATATATATATATATATATATATATACTTAGTCTTGCCATAAATATTGTTATAAAGAAAAGCACGATTTTTTTTTTATACGTAACATTTATTCCTTTCATAGTGAGTTAGTTTAATACATCAATATATAACTATTAAAAATATACAATGTTTATTCGAAGTGGTCCCCATTGGCTGCAATACAGTCTTTTAAACGTTGAGGCCAGTTATCAATAGCAGCACGAACTCTTTCTAGAGGAAAATTCTTCACTGCCAACCGAATGGATCGTTTTAGGGACTCCAAATTATCATGGCGTTTAGAGCAAGCCTTACTCTCTAAAACTGACCATAAATCATAATCCAATGGATTTAGGTCAGGACTTGACGACGGCCAGTTTTCAGTGCTGATAAAGTCCGGAACGTTAGTTTTCAACCAAGATTGGGTGGATCGAGCTCTATGACCCGGTGCCGAGTCTTGTTGAAAGCACCATTCTTTGTTATTGAACATGGTGTTAGGTAAAGACTTAACTACCGTCTCAAGAATGGTATTTTGATAAACTTGTGCCGACGTTTTAATACCTTTTTCACAAAAATATGGCTCAGTCACCCCTTCATAGCTAACACCCCACCAAACCATCACTGAAGTGGGATAATGCCCACGTTGTACTCTGTTTACTAATTGCGAAGCTTCTTTAGAGCTTCCAGCATAAATACGGTCATTTTGTTTATTAAAATACTGCTCAATTGTAAAAATTTTCTCATCCGTAAACAAAATTTTTTTGTGACCTCCCTTTGCGTACCGCTTAAGTAGTTGTTTGGATTTTACCACCCTATTCTTCTTTAAATTATCAGTTAAGAAGTGACCAATACGTCTCTTATAGGCTGCAAGTCCTAAGTCATCTTTTAATATACGCGACATGGTTCTAGGAGCTATCTTCATCTCCCGAGATAAAATCTTTTGCTTACGGACAGGATTTCTTCGAATTCTTTCCCTAACTGCTTTAATCACCTTTTTCACACGAACGGTACGTGGACGGCCAGATCTTTTTCTGTCACAAACAGAGGAGGTATCATTGTACCTATCAATAGCCCGGTAAACAAACATTTGACTAATACCAAGCTGGTGGAGGGTTTTAAAAATTGCACTTTTCTCCATACCTACTTTATGTAAGGCAATCACAGCGATTCGGTTCTCTTTATCACCCCACTCCATTTTAATATAACAAAATATTTAACAATATAATGGCGCGAAAATAAGAAAACACATCAAGCAATCATATAAAAATGACAGATACCAAATTCAAACGTAATATTTTCTTTTTTTGAATAGTAACAGTATTTATGGCCAGACTAAGTATATATATATATATATATATATATATATATATATATATATATATATATATATATATATATATATATATATATATATATATATATATATATATATATATATATATATATATATATATATATATATATATCTTTGATATAAGTATACTGTATACTTTCTTCTAGATATTCTTTACGCGGTACACCGTAACATTAATATAACTTGTTATTATTTTTTAGCTTCACGCTTTATCCCGCACATTTCAGGGTAGGCAGAGGGAACTGCTTCGCCTTTTTAGAGGCATTGCGTGCTGAGTGACGGAACTCAACGTGGCGCTTTGCCTAGTTTCCAGAGCGAAGAAAATGTAAATAGAAAAATCCGTCTTACCTGACTGGGAATAGAACCCACAAACCGTCGCGTTTACAGGCAGACCTATACTCGGCTCGGCGATATCTTCAACATTCTATCGTGTGTAGCAGCATTGCCCACTTTCTGCAAATTTGGAAATATTGCATGTTGGGTGTAGAAACTCAACCTCGTCATTGTTATATCAGCGCAGGAAAAAAATTCTTAAAGTAAAATATATATCTACTGTGCCACAACGATCTCACTAATGTCATCGACATTAAAATTTAATTAAAAATGCAATATACGTATAAAATAAATCTTATTTAGATACAATGTATTTTAATTGCTCCCGTATATAAATCCTGTTTCCATAATTAGGCTTTTCATAATAAAATTTGTTAATTAAATCCGGAAAGTATGATTTAGTTAGTGAAATTAACCTAACGTCGTAGCGTTGTTGAAACGTGACTATGTAGACATTATATAATCGTGGGTTTGATTCATATTTGGAAGTAATATATTTTTTTTTCAGCTTCACGCTTCTTGCAAGCAGGGTAGGTAGAGGTAGCCGCAGTAACCATGAACTATGTTTTCCGCCTTTTCGAGGCATTGCATGCTGAGTGGCGGAACTCAACGCAGCGTCTTGTCTAGTTGCCACAAAGAAGGAAACGGAAATAGAAACATCTATCTTACCCTAGTGAGAATCGAACCCACAAACCGTCGCGTTTATAGGCAGATATTGAGCCTCTGCATCACGACGGTCCTCTATCTTTAATTTTATATTTTAGGTAAAGTTAATATTTCTTGATGTTCTTTTTAATAACTATTTTTTTCTCGTTTCACGTTCAGATTAATTTTCAATTTGAGTGGACAACGGAGTATAGAATGTTTCAATATAAAGTTCTCTCTATCTCCAATATGTAAAGTTCCTTTAAAAGGATCATATGGGAAAAATTTGAAAATACATTAATATTATATATAAGATAACAATATTTATTTAACAAAAATATATGCAGGATTGCAGATTTTTAAAAGAGACACGCAGACAAGGTGAAGCTTATAGCATATGAAAGTCTGTGATTTTTGTGAAAAAAAATCGCACTTTTCAACGACATGAGTGTACAAAAGACCTGTCCCCTGTCGTACTTGCAAAGGCCATCTGCATTTCCATTTCCGAATCTCAGTTGAATATACGTTTTTAAGAAACACAAAAAAAAACGATGACAAAATAGTGTGACGTGGTGAATGGAAACTAGCCTTACTATTGTGACAATAGCTTTGGGTTAAAATTTTAAGCTATTTTTAGGATTCCGTAGTTAAATGCAAATAAATGGAACTCTTATAGATTGTGTCACATGTCTTTTTTTTCCGACAGTATAAAAAAATAAGCTTTTAGCTAGCTACCTTTTAAATTGAATCAACGTAAGTGTACAATTAAGAGAACATTAACTTAATAAGCATAAGCTTTATATATAGACCCTAAATTATTTTATAAGTTTTATTTTCCTTAGGGAAACCTACTATCATGAAATATGGTACGAATCCCTCAGTGCATCAGTACCTACTACCTAAATTTGACCGAGTTTTTTTATATATTACGTGCTGTGTACTGTTTTAAATTAAATACTTTTACAAGAGAATTTCTGTATATATGTGATTTATTATTAAAATATGTTTGGATATTGCTTAGTTTGTGGTCGAAAGAAAACAAATTATGCTGAAGGAAAGTTTAAGAGTTCGTTTGTTTGATCATTTCTCAAGAACTACTGGTTTATCTTTTTAGTAATATATATATATATATATATATATATATATATATATATATATATATATATATATATATATATATATATATATATATATATATATATATATATATATATATATATATATATATATATATATATATATATATATATATATATATATATATATATATATATATATATATATATATATATGTATATATATATATATATATATATATATATATATATATATATATATATATATATATATATATATATATATATATATATATATATATATATATATATATATATATATATATATATATATATATATATATATATATATATATATATATATATATATATATATATATATATATATATATATATATATATATATATATATATATATATATAAGAATAATGTCAATTTCATAAAAATGCTGTAGTGCAATACGAAAAATAATGTTTTTTGTTCAATTTAAATAGACAAAAAAACCTGCTTATTATTTATACCATAAAGTAAGTTCTTAAACCACATATATCAAAACACGTTTTTTCCTGTAAACCATCCACACGTGATGTTGTCATAACAAAAGTTCACTATACTCTATTTAATACTTATTAGAATATAATACCTATTATTCTTTAGAAATTCACAAAGAAAGTAACGCTTTAGAATGGTTTCCAGCGAAGAACCTTTTTATGGTAGAAAATGTGAAGAAAAATGCTTATATATTAACGCTTGAGATTTTCTTACATTTTGTTAAGATTAGAAATATGACAAAGAGATTATTGTTATATAGTGAGTATATTCGACGGTAATGAGTTTGGTTTCCATTCGGTACATTGATTCGATATATTGCAACAATTTTCATTTCCCTGCTTTGGTAAGATATATGTGAGCTTTAGACAGGTCTAGATAAAATCTAGGCTCGAAGTTTAAAGTATAATTAACTTTAAAGACTTGTACGCCTGATGTAAAAACAAAGAAGTCCATCGGAAATACAAGAAATATTAATAAATAAATAATAATAAAAATAATAAAGTTCATGTCGAAAATTTTTCAGCTTGATGTGTATTTATAGGACCGTCGTGGCGCAGAGGCGTAAGCGTCTGCCTGTGAACGCGACGGTTTGAGGGTTCGATTCCCACTCGGAGAAGATTGATTTTTCTATTTCCATTTTCTTCGCTCTGGAAACTAGGCAAAGCGCGACTTTGAGTTCCGCCACTCAACATGCAATGCCTCGAGGAAAACGGGGACGGAGAAAGCAAGGACTAAGCAACGGAGTGTCTTAACACTAGGTTCATATGGTTCCTGCAGTTCCCTCTGCCTACCCTGCTACATGCGGGATAAAAGCGTGAAGATATATATATATATATATATATATATATATATATATATATATATATATATATATATATATATATATATATATATATATATATATATATATATATATATATATATATATATATATATATATATATATATATATATATATATATATATATATATATATATATATATATATATATAATATATATATATATATATATATATATATATATATATATATATATATATATATATATATATATCTTCACGCTTTTATCCCGCATGTAGCAGGGTAGGCAGAGGGAACTGCAGGAACCATATGAACCTAGTGTTAAGACACTCCGTTGCTTAGTCCTTGCTTTCTCCGTCCCCGTTTTCCTCGAGGCATTGCATGTTGAGTGGCGGAACTCAAAGTCGCGCTTTGCCTAGTTTCCAGAGCGAAGAAAATGGAAATAGAAAAATCAATCTTCTCCGAGTGGGAATCGAACCCTCAAACCGTCGCGTTCACAGGCAGACGCTTACGCCTCTGCGCCACGACGGTCCTATAAATACACATCAAGCTGAAAAATTTTCGACATGAACTTTATTATTTTATTATTATTTATTTATTAATATTTCTTGTATTTCCGATGGACTTCTTTGTTTTTACATCAGGCGTACAAGTCTTTAAAGTTAATTATACTTTAAACTTCGAGCCTAGATTTTATCTAGACCTGTCTAAAGCTCACATATATCTTATCAAAGATGGGAAATGAAAATTGTTCCAATATATCGAATCAATGTACCGATTGGGAACCAAACTCATTACCGTCGAATATACTCACTATATAACAATAATCTCTTTGTCATATTTCTAATCTTGACAAAATGTAAGAAAATCTCAAGCGTTAATATATAAGCTTTTTTCTTCACATTTTCTACCATAAAAAGGTTCTTCGCTGGAAACCATTCTAAAGCGTTACTTTCTTTGTGAATTTCTAAAGAATAATAGGTATTATATTCTAATAAGTATTAAATAGAGTATAGTGAACTTTTATTATGACAATATCACGTGTGGATGGTTTACAGGAAAAAACGTCTTTTGATATATGTGGTTTAAGAACTTACTTTATGGTATAAATAATAAGCAGGTTTTGTTGTCTATTTAAATTGAACAAAAAATATTATTTTTCGTATTGCACTACAGTATTTTTATGAAATTGACATTATTCTTATATATATATATATATATATATATATATATATATATATATATATATATATATATATATATATATATATATATATATATACATATATATATATATATATATATATATATATATATATATATATATATATATATATATATATATATATATATATATATATATATATATATATATATATATATATATTACTAAAAAGATAAACCAGTAGTTCTTGAGAAATGATCAAACAAACGAACTCTTGAACTTTCCTTCAGCATAATTTGTTTTCTTTCGACCATAAACTAAGCAATATCCAAACATATTTTAATAAGAAATCACATATATACAGAATTTCTCTTGTAAAAGTATTTTATTTAAAACAGTACACAGCATGTAACATATAAAAAAACTCGGTCAAATTTAGGTAGTAAGTACTGATGCACTGAGGGATTCATACCATATTTCATGATTGTAGGTTTCCCTAAGAAAAATAAAACTTATAAAATAATTTAGGGTCTATGTATAACGCTTATGCTTATTAAGTTAATGTTCTCTTAATTGTAAACTTACGTTGATTCAATTCAAAAGGTAGCTAGCTAAAAGCTTATTTTTTTATACTGTCGGAAAAAAAAGACATGTGACACAATCTATAAAAATTCAATTTATTTGCATTTAACTACGGAATCCTAAAAATAGCTTAAAATTTTAACCCAAAGCTATTGTCACAATAGTAAGGCTAGTTTCAATTCACCACGTCACACTATTTTGTCATCGTTTTTTTTCTTTGTGTTTCTTAAAAACGTATATTCAACTGAGATTATTATTTATTAAAGCGTGAAGATATATATATATATATATATATATATATATATATATATATATATATATATATATATATATATATATATATATATATATATATATATATATATATATATATATATATATATATATATATATATATATATATATATATATATATATATATATATATATATATATATATATATATATATATATATAACAATTTCCAAGGACATAATTTTTTGAGCGGCGTAAACCAACATATTCAAAAAATTCAAAGAAGCATCGAAACCACAATCCGCCACGTTAACAGGCAGACGCTGCGCCACTGTGCCACAACGGTCTTCAAAATTCTCTAAATCCCATATAAATATTACCTATAAAGGTCTTTTACGAAAACGTTATAAAGACATTTCAAGCAAAATTTCAGACATATACTAATATTATAATAATAATAAAATAAAAAATCTCATAAAATAATAATTCAATGAAGCTATAAAATGTTACAATATAAAGTTTTGTGTAAAATAGAAATGGAAAAGGTTTAACGAGTCTGACTGAAATCGACTAGGGACTACTATTGGACATTAGCCGTAAGCGACAACGGCTTGGGAGTACTGTTCTATATATTTATTCTTTTACATAAAAAATATCAATAATGTATATTGAAATGGTTTATCATAACAAGGAGAAAACTTTTAATATATATTAGTATATTCTTTTCTAATAATAATTTCCACTCCTTTTCGATACCTTCACAGTGTGTAAACAGCCTCTTTTGCCTTATTAGATGGTATGTCCGAGCAAAACAAAAGCTTTACCTAATAATTGAATCTACTATCATCACTTAATAGTCATATACTGTGCCACTTTGCTATGATAGTCATTTTTGTACTACTTAAAAGAATAAAAACAAAAAATCTATTTTTAAAACACTATCCACAATACTGAAGAATTGTACAACCTTATATATTATTTAAAGGGTTTCATTCGCCCTTTAGCCACCTTGGATTCATGCGACCCTTTTCTCAATTCCATGAAAGATCATTTCCAGACAGATACTTGATAGGCGTATCGAAACACATTATGTGGGGTGACCACAATTTTTATCGCTTCACGCTTTATCTCGCTCATAGCAGGGTAGGCAGAGAGAACCTCGACACACATCGAGGAACTTTATATCCTGCTTTCGCCTTTAACTATTTAAAGTTTGTAAATAAATGTTGTATTTAATATATTAGTCGTCGCGCAGAGTCATTGCGTCTGCTCGTAAACGTGATGGTTTGGGGGTTCAAATTCTAAAAGTGGAAAACGAATTATTTCTAGGCATTTAATTTCCACCACTTAACACGTAATTTGTCAACAGTAAATTGTTTCTACGGTTACTATTTTACTCTACGCCTACTATGTCTTGTGCGTACATCGTGGAACCGAAAAATATTTTTCTAAGAGAGATATATATATGTGCATTGTAACATTTGTATTGAAATATAATTTAGCATTTTTTACTTAATTCAGTCACGCTTAAAATATTCATATAAATCTTTTAAATTAATTAATATTCAAACTTTTATACTTCTGTCAAAAAATATACTAAATTTGTTGATTTAATAACGTTACAGTTTGTTTAAATCTAAAGATAGCACTTTGCGTTTATTAAAATTAGAACATTTCATGTTTCATAAGGCCCGGTAGAACATTCTTCCTTCCGGTAAATGTTTACCCGGTAGTCCTGTCTTTAAACTGCGCCCCAGGCTCGGGCATATTTTAGCTATCACGTTTCGTAAAAAAGTGTAACAAAAGTAAATTTTCGTATTAAAGATAAATTCATGAAAATTTTTGTAATTTTTACGAACTTGTATTTGTCGCAGTTTCAAGGTAATTTACTATACAAGGTAGTTTTTTTATAATATACATATATAAAAAGAAACATGATATTTTCTATTAAAGACTAAAAGAAGTTTAGTTTTATTTTTTATTTTTTTTTTAGCTTCACGCTTTATCCTGCACATGGCAGGGTAGGTAGAGGGTACTGCAGGGACCGTGGGAACCTAGTGTCCCTGCTTTCACCGTCCCCGCTTTCTCCATCCCTGCAAGTTTTATGACACGCCATTTACCACTTTTGTAATTTATTATTTATTAAAAGACTTTATTCATAGTCCATGTTGTGCTTTGTTTACTAAAACGTGAAATTAAAAAAGACACATCTGCAATAATCATATTCATATACTATTCTTATCAAGGAATATTTTCGATGTAGGAAAAACTCAACTTAACTTTATTATATTCTATAATAAAAATACTATTTTTCCCGTATAAAAAATATATATTTTTAACTAAGATCATAAAATTAGTAAAAGGCCCAAGACTGTCCATCAAAAGCTACAGCATTGTCACCATATAGATAAAAGGGAGCTTATTTTTTCTCATGACAAACGACGCAGATCACTCGGCTATTTGTCGTGTGTCCACACAGAGACCACGTAGATACCTTAATTTTTTATAATTTTTTTTCTAAAAACGAAATGTATTGGACCGCTTATTTTTCCCTTTGCGATTTATGCGAGCATTATATCTTAGGTCGTAGACATTTTAGTGATATGCTTTGAAAAATCCACTTTCTTCGTGCCTCGGTGAATGTAGTTAGTTTTGGATTCTGATATTGTTAAAAAAAAAGCATGTTTGCAGCTTTTCCTGCAATATCCTGTAAAAGGAAAGAGGGGTTTGTCTTAGTGTTAAGACACTCCGTTTCTCAATTTTTAAGACACTATACGTTTAGTGGTAGAACTTAACTCTGCGCTTAGTTTACCTATCTATCCGTTCAATGTCAAATGTCAAACATTCAAAGAGTTAGCTTGTCGTTTTTATTATGAGAATATTGCCTCAATATAAGTTGCAATAAAAAGAATATCTTTTTAGTATCAGTTGCTTCTCCTTATCTTTTGCTTTCGGCTTGCCACAATTGAAAGTACTTAATTTTTAATTAGTAATATTTATTGTTAGAAGAAGTCTTAAAAAAAGTGTTACTCTCATTTTGATCTATTTTGAAAGAGAAAGTGCCAAAGTCGACGATTAAGCTTGTAATTGCCGAAATAAACAAAAAATAAGGCATAAAAATTAAAAATATAATATTTAACTTAGGTGCCAGTCTACCTTTACAATAAATACCAGTGGACGTTAACAAATATAATGTATTAAAAATCTATAATATCGAAAACTCCAAGAATAATCAAACAAAATAAAACGGAATAAGAAATGCCCCAAGACCAAAAATTTGTGGTGACTGTATAAGCCAAGATGATAGGAAAATATTTTTCGATACTCCCTACGATATAGCACTTTGTACTGGTTTCCGTCCACCTAATGGACGTTTAGGTGTTAAGTGGCAAAATTCAAAGCTGCCCTTTTATTTATATATGTATTTTGAGGTATCATCAACATAATAAATTATTTCACGCTATGATTTCCCTAATTTGATAAAACTAAATGTTTTTTATATAACAGATTTCAGAATTCCTAAAAAAATATTTATTAAACTAGAAACAAAAATGAAACTCAAGAAAAAATACCTAATAAAAATATTAAATTAAATGTTAAAAAATTAAGTAAAATTTATATTTTTAAATGTTTTAAATAGCCTATATTTTTGTTGTCTATTAAGCTTATAACTTGACATTTTCCATACAAATAATACGTTACCTATAACTTATGAAATATATACATTTAAAATGTTTAATTATACTAAGAAAATAAAAACCAAAAAATATTTCTTTCAAATTTTCTAACAAAAAAACGGTAATTACAGCTTGTTCTATATATAGATTAGAAAACGTGGCAACACATGTTTATTCTCCCATATTTTAGTAGCCAGTCAACATTGCCGAGAACCTTGTTTGGAGTACCAAAGTGTATTTATATAGGCTATTTGCTGAATTCTCAAAATTTTAACCACGTTATGACCTACTGTATAAATTAAGAATAATTTAAAGTGAATTTCAGTACATTAATAGGTTTCTTGTTATTTTTTAAATAAAAATCAAGTAATTGCTATTGAATTCCTGAATAATTACAATTAATTCCTACAATTTTTACTGTCAGTAGTTATCTATATATTTATATACAGCACTGCTCTTAGTAAATGTAGTAAAATATACAATTTTTTTAAAATGAGATCATGATCGATTTTCTATGTGCAGATATTATCCTTTAATCACTAGGATAATATTTGGCTTACGCTATTATGCAGATAGTCATATATGGCATTACTCAAAACACGTGTACGTCATAGCGGAAGTGTTTAAATATATGTACATATGTGTGTATTTGTTATTAATCTTGACTTAAGTTTGAGAATTGATTATGAAGTTTGACAATTGAGAATGAAGGAATATGTTGTTAGGATTCTTAAATATATATATATATATATATATATATATATATATATATATATATATATATATATATATATATATATATATATATATATATATATATATATATATATATATATATATATATATATATACATATTATATGTTAAGAAACTAATAATATTCTCAAATTTCTAAATTATTTTTTTTAGCTTCACGCTTTATCCCACACATGGCAGGGTAGGCAGATGGAACTGCAGGAACCATACGAACCTAGTGTTAAAACACTCCGTTGCTTAGTCCCTGCTTTTTTCCGTTCCCGCTTTCCGGCAGGCATGTGTGTTGAGTGGCGGAACTCAACGCCGCGCTTTGCTTATTTGCCAGAGCGAAGAAATGGAAATAGAAAAATCTATCTTCCTCGAGTGGGTATCGATCCCAGAAACCGTCACGTTTACAGGCAGACGCTTACTCCCCTGCGCCACGACGGTCCTCAAAAATAATCTAAATATTATGTACAAATAAATAGTATGCTACAAATAAATAAATAAAAAATAAATAAAAAATAAATAAAAAATAAATAACAAAGTACAGTAGAGCTGGGACGGAGAAAGCAGGGACTAAGTAACGGAGTGTCTTAACACTAAGTTCGTGTGCTTCCTGCAGTTCCCTCTGCTTACCCTGCCATGTGCGGGGTAAAAGCGTGAAGATATAAAAAAATAAAAAAAATAACAAAGTAGTGTGTGAAACTATTAAGACCAGGCTAATAGCAAAATTAACAGTCTATACAGTCTTTGTGCTGCTACGATACAGCGTCTGACGGTATGCTGGACAGTTGTGGGTTCGATTCTCACTAGAAAAGAGTGAATTATTTACAATTTAATCGCTAGGTCTTGGCAGTAAAACAAAGCACGACGTAGAGATCTGTCCCTAAGCACAAAATATCTCGAAAGCCGACAACCATGCATTGAAACGCATTAATTTTCCATTAGCAACCCCCAATTACCATATCAATAAAATAAAAAAACACTATACATAATATATAATTACAAATATATCATTATCTTTTTATCACCACACTTTCATAGGAAAATTTTGGTTGAAAATTATGATATCAGATTTCTATACACATAATACACGCCAATATTACGTTATTTTGTAACGATTTTATGTATGCTTTAGTAATAGGAATAATATAACTTACACGAAACAATTGCTTGTAATCATAATAAGCCTATCGCATCGTTCGAGATTGTTCAAACAAAATTATGGTAGACGTAATAAATGTTTGGATGGTAATATTATAATAATTTGTGTTTGTCTATTCATTCATCTTTTGTTTAGCTATCATTAAAATGCTATAATAATACTCTATTACAATTATTTGTATTAACAACGTAATTTTCTTATAATTAAATTGTATAGAAAGGACAGTGTATATGTATATGTATATGTTATACTTCCTCCATCTATAACTTTAGGAAGAATTAATTAAGGTACGGTAGTGTTAAGACACTCCGTTGCTTAGTTCCTGCTTTCTCCGTCCCCGCTTTCCACCGTTTTCGAGGCATTGCATGTTGAGTGGTGGAACTCAACGCCGCGCTATGCCTAGTTTCCAGAGCGAAGAAAATGGAAATAGAAAAATCCATCTTCCTCGAGTGGGAATCGAGCCCACAAACCCTAGCGTTTACAGGCAGACGCTACGCCTTTGCGCCACGACGGTCTTCGAAAAAGAAAATTAATCATTATAATTTTTCCAATGGCGTCCAACGTGATATCAATCAACCGATCTATACAAACTAATATTTAAATTTAAATTACAAATCCGTCGATTTGTGTTCAAAATAGTTACTAACGTTGGAAAATTTTGCAAATTGACTGAGTTTTCTATTAGAACACCATCTGTTGTTGATTGACAGTTATCATTATAAACTACGGAGATGAGGTATGAAAATATGGCAACGACATCAATTTCCTGTCGAAGACTTAGTGTCATTAACATTTGTTTCATACTTTTTGAAAGGCATTTATATTATTTTAATTTTTCCGAAATATTTTAAATTAAAATCGATTTAAATTAAAATTTAAACAAAAAACCTTTTGATTTCAGTATTGTAAATTTATTATTATATACTAAATATCTTTAATAACAAAATGTAAGAAGTTATTACATACTTAAATAGAATAAGTTTTCATAAAGATAGAAAAAAAATCAATTAAGCACTAAAATTGATCTCTTCCAGGCAACGAAATCCAACGTATAACAATTTATTTATTTAACTAATTTGTGCTATAAAAACAATTGAAATGAAAGTAAATTGCAACGGACATAACGTCTGTGTCAACGTATTGTATTTTGTAAATGCCAATACAGAATAATATGATGTATAATCTATATGTAATACACACACACACACATATATATATATATATATATATATATATATATATATATATATATATATATATATATATATATATATATATATATATATATATATATATATATATATATATATATATATATATATATATATATATATATATATATATATATATATATAATATATATATATATATATATATATATATATATATATATATATATATATATATATATATATATATATATATATATATATATATATATATATATATATATATATATATATATATATTCACTCCGTTGCTTAGTTCCTGCTTTCTCCGTCCCCGCTTTCCACCGTTTTCGAGGCATTGCATGTTGAGTGGTGGAACTCAACGCCGCGCTATGCCTAGTTTCCAGAGCGAAGAAAATGGAAATAGAAAAATCCATCTTCCCCGAGTGGGAATCGAGCCCACAAACCCTAGCGTTTACAGGCAGACGCTACGCCTTTGCGCCACGACGGTCTTCGAAAAAGAAAATTAATCATTATAATTTTTCCAATGGCGTCCAACGTGATATCAATCAACCGATCTATACAAACTAATATTTAAATTTAAATTACAAATCCGTCGATTTGTGTTCAAAATAGTTACTAACGTTGGAAAATTTTGCAAATTGATGAGTTTTCTATTAGAACACCATCTGTTGTTGATTGACAGTTATCATTATAAACTACGGAGATGAGGTATGAAAATATGGCAACGACATCAATTTCCTGTCGAAGACTTAGTGTCATTAACATTTGTTTCATTCTTTTTGAAAGGCATTTATATTATTTTAATTTTTCCGAAATATTTTAAATTAAAATCGATTTAAATTAAAATTTAAACAAAAAACCTTTTGATTTCAGTATTGTAAATTTATTATTATATACTAAATATCTTTAATAACAAAATGTAAGAAGTTATTACATACTTAAATAGAATAAGTTTTCATAAAGATAGAAAAAAAATCAATTAAGCACTAAAATTGATCTCTTCCAGGCAACGAAATCCAACGTATAATAATTTATTTATTTAACTAATTTGTGCTATAAAAACAATTGAAATGAAAGTAAATTGCAATGGACATAACGTCTGTGTCAACGTATTGTATTTTGTAAATGCCAATACAGAATAATATGATGTATAATCTATATGTAATACACATATATATATATATATATATATATATATATATATATATATATATATATATATATATATATATATATATATATATATATTTGTATATTCTAGCAATATTATGATAGTGTAAAATATTCTTATTTGTAGATTAAAGGAACAAAACTTTAAATGAATTCGTAACAACGTTTTATAATACATACTCCGAGAACGGAGTGTCTTAACACTAGGTTCTTTTTTCCATTTGCGTGGGAATATAATAAGAAACTAAAAAAATATCGCTATTTATTTAAAGCTAATATGTATCACCAGACATAATACTATGAAAAATGTATGGAATTAACATACATTCACTCAAAGTAGCGATATAAAATTCAAGCAAACGTACACATTATGTTCTAAAGGAAGTGTTAAATCTGAAATTAAAATTACATACATGATCGCGTGCTCGTATGAATGTTCAAAGTTTAAACGACCGCTGTTAAAACATGTCAAACCTGCTTTAATCTCTGCCTCGACTGCCAAGTAGCTACTATAAATATGCAGTTATTTAAATTTCTAACTATGTATATCAATACCTTGCAACGCTGGTTACATCCTTACTTATAAGTGTTTATTACTCGTAATTTGCACTGTAACAAATACTTTGAGTGTATTTGTATTTAGTAAAGTTTATGGAGAGTAGTGATATAATTCTCTGTTTTTTACTCTCCGGTAAGAAACTGAATATCCGGTGAATAGTGTGCTAAAATATTTCTGTGTTCCAAGTGTAAGTAAAGCTGACGTAGGAATATCCCCTAGAAAGTGGATCTACGACATGGTGGCCTGGAACCGGCCTTTATGGTGTGGCCTTTGTTCAGCGGAGAGCTTCCGGCTGATATGATGATGATCAAATAAATTTTAGTAAGCTTAAAAGTATAGTGTCTTATCACTTAGTAATTAAAATTTGCTACCAGCATACAAATAGCTATAAAATATAGTTACCATTTTTATATTTAACTTTATTTCTAATAGACAGACGAAATCTGTTAGAACCAGATAAGCTTTCTGCCAATAAATCTGACATAATCTCCTGACACCTTAGATTCGTATCTGCTCGCTCAGCTTATAATGCTGCATACAGACGCATTTTGTAGGGAATTACATTTTTGTGACAGTTCAAAGAAACTAAATGCAATTGAAAAAATATTATTTACAATATCGAAAAATAAATACTATTTTAATTTCATTAACCGATTTGAAAAAGGAGGTTACATGTTTGATACTTATATAGTATCAATTTCTCAGTTATTTGAAAACGGTTTGAATATCTTATTTAGTTTTTGCAACATTATTTTTTCTATGTGGACCCTAATCACTAAGTTTGTTAATTTTTTTGATAGTTCTTTATTCTAAAGTAATTGAAAATGTTACATTTTATTTTTAATCTGTGTACATAACATAACTTGATTATTAAAATTTAACACTTTTCTTTAAAAATATCATAAATTTAATATAAAAAAATATATTAGGACTCGAAAACATCAATTTATTACTACGTCAACAGACACGTATAAACATATTCTATGACTAAATAGTATCATAACACTGTAATGACAGAATGAAATTTAAAATTCCACTTCAATTTAGACAGAAAACGTTCATTTTAATAATACTTGTCGTTATGTTAAGCATAATATCTAAAACTAAGCCATCTTAACCCGCGTTTACGACGTCTCAGACCATTAACATGTATATAAACTACAGCTGAAATAGACAAAGGTTTCCCGCCATTATTTGCTTCCGCTCAAAATGGCCGCCACGCTAAAATGGCGGACTCGTCAGTCATTTCCGAAACTCGGTTGGATTAAAACTAGGAAACTATGTTAGAACGCGTGAGAGGTTGGTATAATTGAATGTTTTGTACGGTACTTCAAATTGTTCTTATATATTTGGGACTTGTTTAACTAAACTTAATGGTTATGGGTTTGAATTTCATTAACAACTTTATATGTATTTGCATAATTTATTTAATGTGTTGTCTATATATATTGTAGTTATTTGATGATTTTGTTATAGGTGAAGGATTTAAAATGGATCTTTTTTAAACATGCACTCCTCCTTTGTGTATTGCTGTATCCTTTTTACCGTACATTCTCCTTTGTGTGTTCTCCATTCAACGTGACATTGGCGAAGTAAATTGTGCTCTAAACTGGCACGCTCGAAACGCCATAATTAAAGAGAAGAAGAAGAAGAAGTATATTTAATGTATCATGTTTTTTTTACTTTACATACACTGATATAGTGTCATTCGTTTATAAAATGAAAGATAAGTAAAAAAATACGGTTAAAAATCATAGTAAACATTATATTTTGTTTCTCTTGCCATGATTAAGCGAGGTGATTAGTCGAAAGAGCTTGGAATATCGCTGTCTTTTCTTTTTGCATCAATTATTTTAATTACAAGAGCGACTATCGTAGTCTAGGGCGTGTTTTTCATAGTTGATTCTAAAATGGTAAATGAATGCAGTAAATAAATATATATTTAGTTCTCTAGTAGCATATTTTGTAAGCGTTTCTTTCTAAACGGGATAGTTTTACCTCATCAGGGGTTTCTCAACTTAGCTATTAAGGCGCTTGGATGATTACCAAGAAACACTGGTTCAAGTCCTGATTTTAAGTAAATAGTTTAAGTACACTTCAATCCTTATTATGAATTGACACGTTAATAATCTCATAAATAGAAATACTACCTTGCTATTTATTTAAACACTTTAGTTAATTTGTTTTAAATATTGTTTTCAAATAAGTGGCTTAGGTCTCATTGACAATAAACGTCTTTTAACTGGAAAAAAAGAAGGATACTTTCCTCTGTCTACCTATATTGATATATTTTAAATAAAATTAAATGGTATCATATTTCTATAGCTTCACGTTTTATCTCGCTCATGGCAGGGTAGGCAGAGGGAACCGCAGGAACCGTGGGAACCTAGAGTTAAGACACTCCGTATTGAGTGGCGAAATTCAACGCCGCGCTTTGTCTGCTTGTCAGAGCGAAGAAAATGGAAATAGAAAAATCCATATTCCCCGAATAGGTATCGAATCCATAAACCGTCGCGTTTACAGGTAGATGCTACGCCTCTGCGCCACGACGGTCCTTATCATTTATGTATCATAAAATTAATCATTATTATATAACTTGACACTTTCGTAGAAAAAGCTATTTTATAAAACGATCTAAAGGAGATATTTCTTTAGAATTCAAAGCGTTGGATTGCTATCAATATACTAAAAAGTCAACTAAGCTCAGTTATCTGTACGACAGATTTTCAGTCTCTGTAAAGTGAAATTGAAATCAGATGCCATGGGAGTAACGACGTAGTAGTTTTTGAGAATTGATGCACTTATAACGAATATTTTCACAAGCGTATATTATATAAGTTTTAAGAAAAATAGTTTAAAAATTCATGTTAGATAAATTTTAATAATAAAATTTTCATCAATTTACATTTAGAGTTAAATATTATCAATTAATTTAAGTTCTAATAACTTTTTACTTCCAAATAAACTTCGAAGACACTTAAAGAAAACATATAAAAAATTGTACACAGCGAGATTCGAACCCGCGCCCTCTTGTGAACTGTGTTAGCACTCTTACCACTGAGCCATGCGTTTTTCATCATGCGTCGAAATTCTTATATGCTTCATACAACTTATTTTGTTATTAGAACAATCTTTTGGCGAGAGAGAATGCTATTTTTATTAATATTTTTAATTAAGATTAGTGTGGATTAGTACTTTAAAAAACCATAGAAGTATTTTCGTAACTTCGAAGACATTAGGTGGAGAGAACTTGGAACTCCCAACAATGGCAATGGAGTGAATGAGCTAAGTTTAGCTTCAGGCTTAAATGTATATAATTTATATTTAATTCGTCACTACAAATTGAGAAAAGCGAAGTAATTTAACGACAAAATTAAAATTCTATTATAATTTTTTTTAATCCAGATCAATATCCCTTATATGTATGTATAATTTATATCATATAACAGTTTGTAGTAGTATACGTAAAACTTTTGTTACAGATTGACTGATTGACAAAATACAGTGACAGTACTAATGAGCTTAGCATGAGGTAATTTAATTTGACATATTTCTTGGAGTGTGAATGCAAAAAAGATTAAATTTTTTACAGAATCAAAAAGAATGGAAAGATATGTTTTATAATCCATGTAGACGATGTCGCTAGCAATAACTACTGTGATATAAAATAATAGTAAAACAAACGATCCAACAAATTTTACTCCAACAGTTCAACAGAAATAGAATACATGCATGTATATTTCTTTTAACTAACAACATGAAAGCCGTAAAAATGCAAAACGGAGCGTAAAGCTAAGTGGCAATACGTCCGCGACGAGTTCTGATGTAAAAAAATTATGTAAATAGATACTAGGCAGGCATATTATAATAAATTCAAAATGGAAACTTTCATGCGTTTCTGTGACACGATGTTTCTTTTTACTATATAAAGTATTCTTTTTATATACGTATATACACGGTATAGTATGCTTTATATAAAACAAAAAACGCTTTGGTCTTATATTAAAGTATATGTGTGAAAATTGAAAGCTTTTTAACTTTCTTGTGAATTTGTCACAAAAATATATTTTTTGCTTACTTCTTTTCTTTTGTCTACCAACAAAAGCTTTTGAATTCATAATCTAGTAATAATAAAAATTAGAGCCTATATACTCGTATGAGGAAATAGAGCATAAAGAGGTAAATATAAAAAAATTTTTGGATGACAAAATTATGAAACTATGTAATGGATCCTAGTGTCCTCTTGTGTTCTTGGAGGATCACCTTGTCTTGTACTACCAGATACTCTCTACTTAAAGGTTTTAAATTATCCTTATAGTGTACATGATGTAAGTGATTTCAATAAACAAATATTACTTACTGATTTCACCAAACAAAGGTGTTGCAATTTTCGGGATCCGATCTATGGAAAAATGAGACAGGATAAATAGATTATAAAGGGTAATTTAAACATTTCGATTCGATTAAAATTATAATTTTAAAACAAAAAATTAAACGTGACGTAGCAGAAGAGCGTCTGTCTGTAAACGCGATGATTGTAGTTTCAACTCCCATTCGGACGAAATTATAAAAGAATATAAATAATAATAATTGAATATTAAAATAATGTTTGAATCAAACCTATGACTGATATATTACGTGTAGACGAGAACGTATAGAAGACTCTAGGCACACATGACCCTGCTCTACTCTTTACACTTGTATTAGAGATATTACCTGTCGAGTTTAATAATTAAATATTATTAGGTTTCGTTTAGCTTCACAATTTGTCCTTAGTAAGGTAGCCAGAAGGAATGGAGGATAAGTTATTTATTTTCTCTAAGAGGAAAACGAACCTTAAACCGTCACTCCATGCCATTACCAAATGACGGCCTCAATAACGTTTGTAAGTACAATGTTATACTAAAAAATATAAAACATAAGAGATTAAGTAAAATGTGGCACAGAAGGGATCTGTCAGAATCTATAACATTCTTAAATGACAGGGGTAAATACGAATACTTAGTTATTTTTGACATAAAAATGCTTTCAGTAATAATATTTTAAAAAGAAAATTTCTCATACATTTTGTTCATACATTTAGTTCTTTTGATCGGATTTATATATATATATATATATATATATATATATATATATATATATATATATATATATATATATATATATATATATATATATATATATATATATATATATATATATATATATATATATATATATATATATATATATATATATATATATATATATATATATATATATATATATATATATATATATATATATATATATATATACAAGCTTAATTACATATAGAGTAGATAGAGAGATAGTATTAAAATACTCCTTTCTCCACATACCACCAATTCCAAGACATTGCGACGCCGTACTTTGACTACCAAAACGAAAAACTGATAGCCACAGGTTTGGAATCGAATAAACAACCTTCAATCTGTATTCGCACCATTGCACTACACTATCGTATTCTCTTGATTTTGTTAGAATAAAGTTTTAATTGACTTTAAGCCATTAAAATACACAATTTCCACTAAATAGTTTCCAGCCATTATTTAAATGAATATTTATTATTGCATTCAGATTAAAATTTGGCAAAGAGTATTTTTAATATTTAGTATAAAAACACTTTAAATTAATAAAAAAATTGAGAACAACTGTTGTAAAATCAATTAGAAAGATTACTATTAACTGAAAAAATACTATATATATAATATTCTTTGATATATATAAATTGAAATAATGCAAGAACGTTTGGGCGGAATCCTCCCATACTTTGCTTGGAACTTTTAATCTCAGTTCTGTACAAGTATAAGTAATTCAAAGTATAAAGAACATTGAAAATGATGGATAAAAAACACGTACAAGGGATTTCATATAAGGAAACAGTAAACAAAGTGCTCAAGTTGCCTTACAAGTGCCTTAAAGAACCTTACACGTCCGATTACAAGTTTGTAATGACGTTAGAAAAACTTCGACGTAATCCTTACAAAGTTTGATTAGACTTGAAGAAATATCGACAAATACATTATACCAGGTTTTGTAATGGGATCCTTTCCTAATTTTAGCACCTATCCTATATACACATATACATATACATATATATATATATATATATATATATATATATATATATATATATATATATATATATATATATATATATATATATATATATATATATATATATATATATATATATATATATATATATATATATATATATATATATATATATATATATATATATATATATATAACCTACTACCACCAACTAAATCATATGCTACTCAAAGACGACATCATAATAAAATAGACATATAAAAAATGTTCCCATAAAGGCAATAGCATTCAATCAAAGTAACGCCAAAGCTGAAGAATGAGTAATAATATTCGGAGCAAAAAGTTCCATAAAATTGATGACATATTTGTGGTCTTTGTTGAAAGAGTTTTTTTTACATCACAAATTTGGTACACGACTATTCATGCTATTTCAATAACTTAAATTCTATAAGGAATTCTCGAAATATTATTTGTATTAATCAGTTCAGTAGGTAAGGTGAGGAGGAGGCATTATAGGTACATAGAAAATGAGGTAAGGTAGTAGGTAAAAACTGTAGGTAGGTATAAAATAAATGATAGTGTTGAGTTTTGCTGGAATATTGGAATTAGGAAAAGACTTATTATATATTTTTTTTCAAATTTATATAAGAATCGATCAAGTTTTACACATTTTTCGATTTTTTTACATATTATTACAAAAATATTTCCATATATTTCAAGTTAAGCAAACTTGAAAATTAATAAGCTTGAAGCAACCAATGAAGCTTGAAGTAAATATTCATTACAAATTTCTCGAAAACGTGTAAAAATATGAATGTAACGGGTTTTGAATTGGCGTTTATTGGAAACCTCTATACTGTTACGCTCTACTAAGCTATAAAACCTATTTGTGTTGTAAGTATAAAAAACGCGGGTATAAAGTTGTATTCTTGTACTAATTTTATTTTCAATTCCTTTTCTTTTTCTTCGTAAAAATTTTCATATTATATAAATACTAACAGGTATTTAAAGTCCCAATCAATTCCTTTATCAATTGCTTTGTCTCCTCTTTTTTTTATTTAAAGACAGTTTGCCAAATATTCATGGGCACGCTTTCTGATCGTTCGATCGATCGATGTACGTGGATTCTAGGTTCGATTCCCATTCGAGGTAGTTAATTATTTTCATTTCGCTGCCTTGTCAACGGGACGACGCATTGACATCGATCACTTAATAAGCAATATCTCGATTTGCAATTCTTGGAGATTTTAGTGTCGTAACACTAACTTGTTTTTGCTTACTGCACAGTTATTTATTTATTTATTTTGTTCCTTAGTAAAATAATTCAAGACAACATTTTGTTCGTTCAAATGGAAACACCCACGTATATAATAATAAGAATTAATACTACGAGTGGGGTTTAATCCTACTTCCAAAGTGTATTGTCAGATATATAACAATTGCTACGATGACACTGTACACTGACTAAAAGGACATATGTTATTTTTAGAAGATCAAAGCCTCAAAATACATATGTATATATGTAAGACACAAAAGCAAATTTTAAGCGATACATGTGCAATAAAAATCCTAAAATCCTCTATATTAACAACTCTGAATCTAGAAAAGATAGACAAAACGTACATTATAATTTTTTTTAGCTTCACGCTTTATCCCGCATGGCAGGGTAGGCAGTGGGAACTGCAGGGACCAGTGGGAACCTAGTGTTAAGTACACTCTGTTGCTTAGTCCCTGCTTTTTCCTTCCCCACATTCCCCAGATTATCTGTTCCAAAATTATATTAAGAAAAACCTATTTTATTAACAATCAAAAGATTGTAGAGACATTATTTTATCAATGACAATATACATGCATACGATCGTGTATAAGGAATCGAGATCTGATTGCCAGTATTATGAGAACTCAAGTAAAACGTGCAAGATTCTAGTAAATATTCCGATCGTGTGCAATTTCGACACCGAAGATATTTCGTAATAGAATTCACATAGGGACGCTAAGAAATCGAACGCAACGCGACCTCCATATGATATACAAAGATTTTTCAGACAACTCTAGGCGAAATTGTTTAAAAATGAATTTACTGGTTTATAGAAAAGATGATTCAGACTCTAGATTTTTCTATGCTGGTGAGAAATTTGTAAGAAGTCACAAGTTTTTAACTGATTTTATTAATAAATCTCTCTAGAATTCTCTTATTCTCAACATCTTCCACACGTCGTTTAAAAACGTATAAAAAATTCTAAATATGATTATAGCTGTCTAATAAAAAATCATTTTAAGATGTAAGTAATTTAGTAATCATCATGCTTCCATCATGGTTTCCATCATGCTTTTTACTATTTTCTGCTTCTCACGAAACTAATACTAAAGCGGGGACGGATAAAAGCAGGGACTAAGCAATGGAGTGTCTTAACACTAGGTTCGTATGGTTCCTGTAGTTGCCTCTGCCTACCCTGCCCTTGTGCGGGATACAGCGTGAAGCTAAAAAAAAACTAATTGTCTTACAGAGGATAACTGTAATTGGCTTTATTCTTAATCTAAAATTAGTTTAATTTTTAAGTTGCAGTCAAAGCTGTTGTTATTCCAAACAAATAAATAAAATAAATAAATAATTTTAATGTGCTTCGTAAAAGTCTAGATCAGTATTTTCAATCCGTTCAATTACTTAGTATATCTATCTTATATCTATTTATATAGAAAGTAGTAAAAGGGGTTCTATAAATCTCTGGCACAGTTCAGTAATGCTATTCCCTAACTCAAGTGTTTTTTGTCAGTATTTTTTATCAGATACTAAATAGGCCTAGCTGTCGTATGAAAAAGGCGCCATGGAAGTTGATGTGCTTTTTATGCCGTGGCTTTGCCATTTGTCTTCGTTTTACTATTGTTTTTATATGGATGGATGGAATGAATCCCATAAATTATATAGGATTTTGCTTAACTATAGTTTTTATATTTAGGTATTGAAATTTTTACTACTCTGTGTTTAAGAGAGTATTATAAAATTAATTTGATTTGTGGAGTTTTATGTGTTCGATAGAAATGGTTTGGTAATACTTCAGTAAATAAATTTAGTTTATAACTTATATATAAAATTCTTAATATATTATATATATATATATATATATATATATATATATATATATATATATATATATATATATATATATATATATATATATATATATATATATATATATATATATATATATATATATATATATATATATATATATATATATATATATATATATATATATATATATATATTCTCTGGTAAGGTTATTAAAAGTATTGTTTGGCTTTTTTTCTTTTCTTCTCTGGTTAGTATAAAACATAATGCTATTGGAATATAGGAAAACATTTTAAATATATTCTAACAATATAAAGCTGAAGTCTTGCACTAACCCTACCTACGCCATGACAAAATTCGTCAATATTCTTCTTCTTTTCACCTCACTATCATTAACTCTATGACAAATATGATAAAATGCCTATGTCAAAAATATTTACATCAACGTTGACAGAAATAATCATAATCTAGATCAAAATCCCAGAATTTAATTATATTAGGCTGCTAACTAGCAGTAATACGACTAAACTTTTCAATACGGTGTAGTAAAGAACACGGAAACAAGCTTAAAATAAAACTTCTATTCTACCAATTTATCTTGTCAACGCAACCCAAAGTTGTTTAGCGTTAAATTGAAAAACAATCCACCCTATTTCACGGAAGAGTGGACTGGAGTTAACCAGACCCGTTGTACCTACGTCAAAGGAAAACTATGTAATACGTACATAGTCAAGTAACACAGCTTTTATCAAGTTATCTCTCCATTTGCTTGAAGTTTTGGTACGAATCTAATTCGATTTTCGAATGCAAATAGGAAATGGGAGTAACCATATAAATTTACTGATAATAATTAGCTTTAAGCTTCTTCGAAACGCTCACACGTTTCTGTTTGCTTTCAAAATAACCAGGAAAGCTTGCTATTCTGATTACTTTTATTTTATAATAAAGTTTCAAAATATTAAAATTGAATAATTGTGCCATTTGAAGAACTGGTATACACAAGGCTTTAATAGCTTAGAAAAAAAATATTGTAATTTGTAATTGATATTGAAATTGTATATGCTAATGGATGCCGTCAAAACAAGTAACTAGTGCGTGTAAACCAATTTCCCAGGATAAAACTGCTTTGCCATTTATATATAGTGTATATATTGTAATTTTTATAATAATATAAATTGTGTAATTACAATCATAATATAATTTTCCGAGATTTTCCAATATTATGTTCATAATCATGGACCAGTCCTTTAGGACTGGTCAATGACTTATCTTTGTTAAATGGATAAAAAGAAAATAAGCTATTTAAATGTATATTTTTACATAAAAATTTTTAAAGAAATTGTTTGTAGTAGTAAAAGAAATGATCATCTGCAAGTGCTTAAGCTTTTGGCAAATTTTCAACTAGCATTTTATTTTTGATGTTGCGACACTGTGTACTTCAAAATTCTCAAATGAATACATCAACATATAACATTCTTATGAACATAAATTACGTAAATTCGTATAAAATGCTGAAACAACGTTTCACGATTGAAAAACTAAAGAACTAGAGCATATCATTCAAAGGGGAACTTTGACCCGCTTGCTTTGGATGCTTTTAGTGTGCATCATCTCTATAGGAAAAACTCATTCAATTTTACGTCTTGTTTCGAGGGGGAAAGCTAAGGTGTTGACACCGAGCTTTCTCAGTACTAAGCTTTTATGTCCAAGCTGTCGTGCACCGCTATTATATCTATAATAGCTACAATTTTTTTTGATCATTAGCTGGTTATATTTACTTGATACTACTCATTAAGATTCTATAGCTTTATTCCTTACCTTTAAAGATTCGTTATCATTTACAACAGTGTGTACTTGTTTTTTCTGTATTTGTAACTTTTAGTAAAAAGAAATTCAAAAGCAATCAAACTGTATGGTTATACAAAACATTGTTAATAGATTTCATCAGTTCATTATTCGTAAAGTACGAATTATGCCACTTAAAATGTAATGTCTCGAATATTTTATAAGTAGGAAGCTATTTTGTTTAAGTTTAATATCGTTATTATATTTTGAATTTCCTTATATTATAAACAAATAATGAGTACAATTATTAGTTTACGAAGTAAAATATAGCATAGTTATAAGAAATTTAACTTTCACTGCAATAAATATGAGCAGTCCAGATTTCAATAAAAAAATTTAATTGAACATTATTCATATTTTCAATATAAAAGTCTAAATAACCATAATCCTACATACCTATATTGTATGCAGACAAAAGATCAAACTTCAAAAATATTATTTCCCAATCATTTCCAGTTTGCCTTCAATTTTTCGCCGATGCCATATTAAATTCAAGCGCAAACTCTACCAAATATATAGAACAAATAGAACTAAAACATTTTGAACGATGCCCGAGGTTTTTACTTCAATATACTAGTACTATAGAAGTGCTGAATGCATGAACTTCATCGTATTACTCGAGTACAAGTCACTCAAACAGATTGGATGTGTTCTATAACATGGTTCAAAATTAAGATTACAATCTATATATAGCTCTGGAATGGAAAACAATGAACTGTTTTTGATTATAAAGTTACAATAGATGATATTCGTAGAGAAATATCAAAGTTAAATACGGAAAATTTGTTAAATAAAGTGATAATTAAATCCAATTCCAAATATTTTGACCTGACTAGAGCTGAATCAGTATACTTTAAAAACTTTCACTCAACTAATTAAACTTGATTTCCGTTCAGGAAACTGAATTATTTTCATTTCATTGCCCTCAGAATAGAACAAAATTTGATGCAAGTCACACATCATATAATGTTTTGAAAATTTAACAAGGGAGGACCGTCGTAGTGCAGAGGCGTAAGCGTCTGCCTGTAAGCGCGACGGTTTGTGGGTTCGATTTCCCACCCGGGGAAGATGGATTTTTCTATTTCCATATTCTTCGCTCTGCCAACTACGCAAAGCGCGGCGTTGAGTTCCACCAACAAAAGGCAATGCCTCGAAAAAGGCGGAAAACGGGGACGGAGTGTCTTAACACTAGGTTCTAAGGTTCCTGCAGTTCCCTCTGCCTACCCTGCCATGTGCGGGATAAAGCGTGAAGCTAAACAAAAAATTAACGATTAAAGTAAGAGTGGATTTACTGTATGTGTGATAAAGCGTGTTTAGTGAACAGAAAAAAATATTTGCCTAGTATAATACAGAGTTCCGTAAAATATATATACAGTATAAGTCGGAGAGCCTGAAAGAAAAAACATTGCACGTAAATATAATACGTTTGAAGACCACAATGTAGAGCCCAGTGACCATAGATTGTGTGGTTTCAATCAGATTTATAAGTTCACAACTAATAAAAAATGTATGTAGGGACTAAGTCACATATAAAGCTTTCCTGTAAACAATATGCAAATTGCACAAGAGCAGAAACAAATAATACCACGAGTAATATTAAGGGAATAAAGTCGTAGCGACATCAAACATAATAAAGCGATTGTTATAAGTGTGAAATGAAAATGTTTAGTAATAAAATGATATATATAGAAAAATGATATATATATCCTTGTTCCCCGAATGGGAATCGATCCTAAAAACAGTTGCGTTTACAGGCCGACGCTACGCCTCCGCGCCACGACGGTCCTCAATTTAGACTCGTCTTAATACTCGATCGTCGGTTGACAATTTCTTAATATCCTTATATATCTTAAATATTAAATTATCCCACCATTTTTATTAAATCGTAGCGTGTTTTCGTGATACCAGCGTTTATTTCACAAAAACACTCACAATTACTCAATCAACCTTGTCACCGAGTATAATGCAGGAAGTTACAAAATCCAAAGTTGTTAGAGTTAGAATTGCTAATTTATCATCAGAAAAAATGTGATGTCAAAACAATTTTTTCACCTGAATCAAATATACTTTTGATTTATGTAAGTTTAGGGAATCGATGGCGTCTATGGGGGGTTTTGTCGTGAATATAAAGATTGGTATACACGTAACTGCATATAAAATAGGTTTAAATATTTCATACATATATGCATGAGACTTCGTAGATGCCTTGTAGATAAGGCTCGATGCCTTTTGTTCTTTTTTTATTGTTCTTTAGGTAGATTTACAATTTCTTATACATCATGTTATAGGACTGTCAAGAATGACATTTAACGTTTATTTTATTGGTAATATATGACCGTTTTGGTTTTGCAGGTGTATTTAAAATTATGACTTTTTTCTAAATAATTATTTTTATTATAATAAAACAGTATAACTTTCTTTTAGTTCAGTAATTATTTCCTCTATTTATAACCTTGTTTTATCTAAACATATTAAGATAAGTAAAGGGAGTCTAGTGTCCAAATATTTAAATCTCCACTTTAAAGTTTCAGGTGCTGGAACTTAACGCCGCTTATTATCTATTAGAGTGGCTCAGTTAATATAGTTTAAATCATTTTCCCATAAGATAATCAAACCCAAAAACCAGTCATGGCGAACTTTCTTTAAATTTGTTTTAATTTTTTATAAAAAAGTAGCATAAATAACTTATACAAAAATTACTATAGTATTGTACACGTATATGACGAGTATACGTGCTGTGTACTTATATAACTTAGGTAAGCCGATACTTGCAACATAAGGAGTTTCCATTAATAAATAGGTAATCTGTATACAGTATGGTTTCGGCTTAGATCAGTTTGCATCGTCTACAGCTATCCTTAAGTCAACCCGAGGGAGTCATTGTGACACATCAAAGCGAAAATAGCTTTGCAATTGGCCTATTGTTACGTTTTTTTCTTTGTAACGATATCACGTTTGGTAGATTCACGATCTATGTATATTGGATATATTTTTATATATTTGGTAATATATATTATTTTTGTATTTATATCTATTTCGTAATTTTAATTGGTTGTCTATTAATATTTAACTGAGTTTAAATAGAAATGTATTCGTTTAGCTACATTTATTATATGGCATGAATTGCAGAGGAAACTTAATGTCAATACGCATTCTCACTTTCCATCCAGACATTGCGAATTGCCAGAGCGAAGAAAATAAAAAAGCAAACAATTCACTACGATCGGGAACCGAACCCCTAACCGTCACGTTTATATAAAGACAATACCAATGACTTCATATTTATTAAAAATAATGTATTTAATGAATTAATATGAAAAGTATAGGTAAGTTTAATTTTCAATATTGAGAATTGCTTCCACAAACTCAATGGCTCTAGTCTCGTGTAAAGCTTCTGATCAATGGAATTTATAGCTATTATATCTAGCTGTACTCGACAGGCTGGACATAAAAGCTTAGTACTGAGAAAGCTCGGTATCAACACCTTAGCTTTACTCTACGAAACAAGACGTAAAATTGAATGAGCTTTGCTATAGATATGATGCCAAACTAAAAGCTTGGGTGCTTTTAGGGTACTAAAGAGGCCTGTAAACAAAAATTGACAACTTTGAAACGTAAAAATTAACTCTATTGGTTTGTTAGGGATATATTTGTAGTGCAAGTTTCACTTTATCAAATTTAATAACAATGAAACAACTATATAGGTTAAAACATCTTAAAACATCTTGTATATTCTTATTTTATTGAGTAAGGTTTATTTTTATTTTGGTGTTTAACCATAGAGACCAAAAAGATGAAAAAATATTTTATAAAATATTATGTTTTAACATAGACAGAGCACATATTCCATTAGTAAGTTAAGGCCTATATGGAAAATAAGCCCATTCATAATGGGATAAAATCAACGTTAAAACAAAAATAAATAAAGCACAGCGTTAAGCTCTACTATTAACCACGCAATATATCAGAATTTAGGAACATACTCAACATTATCCTAAATTGGACTGAAATATCACAGACAGACTGTTTGCTTACATTTGTATGTAAATTTAAAGCAATATGTCGATCCATTAGGACCTTTGAAGGAGCCGGTGAAAGAGTAAATCTAGCGTTACAACATCGGCTCCATTGATATTGAGAATTATTTGTAAGTTGAATTCAAAATCTATTCTACTGTAAATTATGATACTGTAAATTATTTTTTTAGCGACAATACTTGAAACACAAACAAGATTATAGGCTAAAAAGATAAAAAATGTTTTCATAAAAATTTAAATATAAAATAAGGAAATTCAATTCAATATTAATTTTCAATTTGAAATCCCATTTTTCTAAACCCAATCAAATTCAATTCAATTCAATTTCAATCAACTATATACATAGTTATTGGCGCGCTTCTGTTGTATAGGATTCGTGCGACGGACATTTATACCCGAAATTGTGTTTTATGATAGAACGTTAACAATAAAATACTGCGAACTGTTCCAGGCATTGAAAGCTTTACAAACAGTTGGCGGGAGCTGTTTGAATTCTATTAGAATTATTTACTTATTTTGATGAATTAATTAATTTATCAAGAGAAAATACATTCGGATGGTATTCTTAAAATAGATTCACGATCTATGTATATTGTGTTGTGAATGGCGAAACTTAGCACCGCGTTTTATCTTGTTACGAGAGAAATTAGTAATAATTATTTCTTTCGAGTGATAAAGGAACCCACGACCGTCGTGGTCACATTGCATGAAAGTATACATATGCTAATATGTTTTCTATTTATGTTTGTATCACTCTTAATATATACGCACTATTTTATGAACTGTCATATTTTAAACAATTCTTATTTTTTTCTACATCCAGTCTCCTAGCGGGGCGCTAATGAATGTTAAGATATTTCGTAACAGAGAGAAAGAAGAATTTTTCTTCTTGAATCTTGACTCAATTTAGCGTTTTTATGTCTATTTCACACATTCACACTCTCAACGAACATATGCCACTAGAACGTTTAAATTTCCAAATATGCTTTAACCAAAAGTTGCGCCTCGAAGTAAATAACGTAATGTCAACATTACTTTAGTCAATGCAAATTACAATTCACAATGTGTTCGTAAACAACGTTATATTCAGAGCGTTACACAAGTAGATATAATGAAACTGTTATAAATTCTTAGTAATGGCTTGCGGGTATATATATATATATATATATATATATATATATATATATAATATATATATATATATATATATATATATATATATATATATATATATATATATATATATATATATATATATATATATATATATATATATATATATATATATATATATATATATATATATATATATATATATATATATATATATATATATATATATATATATATATATATATATATCAAGGTTTTAAAATGGATGAACAAGGTACCTGCAAGGCAATTCCGTTTGCACTACAAATTAGAACCTTTTGCATAAACAAAGGAATAAATCTAAGAAACACCAAATCATTAAAACTATCACCTTAATTTAGTTAACTTCATATAAAATGAGTGCATTCTACTTCAAGTTTTTACGTTTAACATAGAAGAAAATCATTACAAACTGTATTGTATGTAGCACACATACAAAATGAGTTTATACGACTGCAAATTAAAGTTTATCTTTTTTATGCATAATTTTTTAAATATATTGAAAAAATGTACGGAACTCTCGGTACATGAGTACTGCTCGGACTTGTCAACACAAAAAATCACAGTTACTAGATAATATCTCTTAATAAAGTTCTTGTACCATTAATTATATATGACAACAAGAATTTATATATGTGATAAATTGTTACGACAATGGTAGAAATCAGCAAACGTTTTCGATATTTAGTGTATTTACTATAATTAATCAAACTCCCCCATATTTTTATCTCTGTTCTTACTATCTAAATGTTTTTCTTCGTGTAAATGTATGGCAACTGTTATTGTATGTATATTTATTTATTTTTGTTCAAATTAATGCTAATGTGATTGTTTAAGGAGTTTTACTTTTCATAACATATGGGGAAGGACCCAGCGACTTGAAATGCAGGAAATCCTTCAGGCTTCAGCCTACTTATTAATTTATTTGTCACCGTACTAAAACAATGTGTATGTATGTAGAAAAACATACATATATGTAAAATTTATGCCGAAAACACTTTCATAATATCGAGAAAATAACTTTTTAATATACGGCCTTACATTTTGTTGATTGATTACTTTTTATTTCATTCCTTCCAAAGTCAGCTGTTCGGAATGGCTTGAAAAAGGCGAAAAGCGGGGACAGAGAAAGCTAAAATTAAAAAACGGGTTTTCTTTTAAACATATAGACAAATAATACAAAAAAACATGATTTTGAATACAATAACTTGAATTTTGTACCTCAAATTTGGAGGAAAAATGAAATAACGGAGTGCACCATTAGAAAGATACTAATCTCTCTGCCATTAAAAGTAGAGAGCTGCCTACCCTGCTATATGAGAGATAGTGCTTAAAACTTAAAAAGGAAAAAACAATAGATACAAATAAATTATTTGATTTCTAATTAGTTTATTTATATACGTATATTTCTTTCATTTTATTTGAATGGACTAATTTTCTCTGGGAATTCAATTATCGTTTTGTTTATTCTGGAGCTCGAGTCTTTGACATTTGAAGATGTTAAAGGTCAATCAGTAATAGGATGGGAGTATATCGTATTATTGACGTTGCTGCACAGTATAAAGAATTTTTAGTATAGTTATGACACTGAGATTTCTTAATTATTAACAGACGAATAAATAATAATGAGATGATAAAAAAAATTTAAAAAATAACTAACGTAGGTTAAATAAATAAATTAAAATTAACAATTATTTGTATTATGTTGTATACATTGTAAATCTGAAAGAAAAATGATTAGTTAAAGAAAATATTACAAAAAAATTAACGCAGCGAGATTTGAACCTGTGGCTCTTAGAAATCATCCATTCACTTTGACCAAGTATGTATGTGTTCACTTATATATATTCTTTAAGTGTTTTTTTATAGCTTATCCCGCATATTGCAGGGTAGGCAGAGGAAACTGCAGGGGCCATATGAACCTAGTGTTAAGACACTCTGTTGCTTAGTCCCTGCTTTCTCCGCCTCCGCTTTCCGCCTTTTTCCGAGGCATTGCGTGTTGAGTGGCGGAACCCAACGCCGGGCTTTATCTAGTTTACAGAGCGAAGAAAATGGAATTAGAAAAGTTTATCTTCTTCGAGTGGGAATCGAACCCTCAAACCGTCGCGTTAACAGGCAGACGCTTACGTCCTCTGCGCTACAACGGACCTCATTTTTTCATACAAATATAAAAAATATTATTATTATTACTATTATGAAGTGAATTTGTGTACTTATATAATATTTGTAGTTGTTTATTTACTTATATTACTTTTCTTTTCCTTCATATAGATTCACGCTGCATTTAACGGAGAATCCGTTACTTGCCTTCAGCTTTGAGAAGCATTGCGTGTTAAGTAGCGCATTTCAACGCCGTGCGCAACGATTTACAAGTGTTAATTGAAGCCGCACCTCTGGTGTTTAAAATAAGGCACTGCCACTGTGTCACAACTGCCTTGACAAATAACAAGACTGTTTATGTAAATTGTATGAAATAAGAACCTACAACCAACGCTCTTGCCAAAGAGACATTCCAATAACAATTGTCATAAAAACATGTTTTTAAATGTTTTTTTATAATTTACATTTCTATAATTATGTGATGCATAAAGATAAACAAAAATAATAACGTTTTTAATAAAAGATGCGACATTTTCGACTAATTTTTAATTACGCTTTTTAATCAACGCTTCATTTGTGTATGACGAACTTTGGCGAGCGCCGGAACATTGAATTTCGAGATAGATACTGTTTTTCCGTTAAAGTTCAGTGGTTAGTGACTTTGCTTTTTAAACTTCAAGATTCAATTCGATCTAAGTAATAATCCAATCAAATCAATATATATATATATATATATATATATATATATATATATATATATATATATATATATATATATATATATATATATATATATGCAGATAGCACGCTGATATTAATATAATATATCCAGACAAATTCTTAATATTTGTATTTTATGCCAACTTATAGTAACGAAATTTGTACGGAACCTTAGCACACGGTTTTTGACACGTAATCATTTATTTTATTAATTTTCATGAATCTGTAATTAAATATTAATTTCTAAATTGTTAGCACTTCCTTATGAGGCTTAATGTATAGCTGGAAACTATTCTATTTGATCTATAAAGATACTATCTACTTAAGTACATGTATAAGAGGACCGTCGGTGCAAAGGCACGAATTGCAGGTTCGATTTTCACTCGGGAAAGCTGAATTATTTCCTACCCTGGTATGTGCGGGATAAAGCGTGAAGATATAAAAATATTTTTTTTAGCTTCACGCTTTATTCCGCATATTGCAGGATAGGCAGAGAGAACCGCAGGAACCATATGAACCTATTGTTAAAACACTCCGTTGCTTAGTCCCTTTCTCCGTCCCCGCTTTATTTATTATTTTTTTATATCTATATTAAAACGTCATTTTATACGCATATATACTGTAATAATCAACATTAACATTTTCAACAATCGTATTAATTTCGTTGCGGTTTGAACGGTGCGCGCCTTCGGTATATCTAGAGGTGGGTGTTACAAGGACATTCCATTAAAAGTGAAATGAGTATTAAAAGCTTTGGAAAGAGATTTGTTGTAATTACTGTTGAATTTTGTTTTGTTTTGTTTTTTTTTTAATAAATGAATATTTCGTCTGTTTCTTCTTCTTTCAGTAAATGTACAATATCGGCGTTGAGTTCCGCCTCATAAGTATGTCTCGAATCAGAAAGCAACGAATGAAGTGTTTAATCACTAATGACACCCTGTCTATATTGCACATAGAATGCAGCGTGAAGCTAAATTAATGTAATATTATTATGTAAATTATAACGTAAATTTCTTGATAAGTAACAAAACTCAACCTTGTATTCCGTCCCCGCTTTCCGCCTTTTTCGAGGCATTGCGTGTTGAGTGGCGGAACTCAACGCCGCGCTTGGCCTAGTTTCTAGAGAAAAGAAAATGGAAATAGAAAAATCCATCTTCCCCGACTGGGGATCGAACCCAGAAACCGTCGCGTTACAGGCAGACGTTGCGTCTCTGCGCCACGACGATCCTCTTAATGTACGAGGAATTAGAATGAAAGGATAATTTCATTACCTTAAACAAAAGTCAAACCTACAACTCACGTAGTTACGTACGTACGTAGCTAGGTACATACCTTAATGAATTAATTAATTTATCCAATATATTTTAAACAAAATAACAGCTTTTTTTATAATATATATTAAAGTACACATTTTTTTAGGTTCACGCTTTATCCTGCACATGGCAAGGTAGGCAGAGAGAACCGCAGGAACCATAGGAACCTAGTGTTGAGACACTACGTTGCTTTAGTTCCTGTTTTCTCCGTCCCCGCTTTCCGCCGTTATTTGAGACATTGCGTGCTGACTGGTGGTACTTAACGCCGCACTTTGCCTAGTTTTTTGGCAAAAAAAAATTTTTTCAAATAACACCTATAAATAACCTTAACTATATCAGATTTATAATATCCTAAGCTAAAGTTAAGCTACTAAAGTATTACTCTAAGAAAAATTGTAGAAGATTTAAAAGAAACGATAGTCAATAAAAGTAATGTTCTATCAAATTGGGTGATAAGGTTAGCTTTTAGTTTCCCTTTTCACAATAACGTCGTGAAGCTTCGAGGGTGATTGCTTTAAATACATAGCAATATATTTTGTACATTACTGAAAGAAAAGATGTATATTAAAATAATAAATATGTGATTTTTTGTTAATTACGTCATATTCAAAATGTTGTTAAAAAATTACAAAAAAATCTTTATATGAGTCATAGTAAGCTTTAAGCTTTCTCTTTAGAAATTTAACTATGTGAGATATATAGTTTTTAAGCGAGGATCGTCGTGGTGCAGAGGCGCAACGTCTGCCTGTAACGGGACGGTTTCTGGGTTCGATCCCCAGTCGGGGAAGATGGATTTTTTTATTTCCATTTTCTTCGCTCTGGCAACTAAGGCAAAGAGCGGCGTTGAGTTCCGCCACTCAACACGCAATGCGTCGAAAACGGCGGAAAGCGGGGACTGAGTAAGAAGGGACTAAGTAACGGAGTGTCTTAACACTAGGTTCGTATGGTTCCTGCAGTTCCCTCTGCCTACCCTGCCATGTGTGGGATAAAGCGTGAAGCTAAAAAAAAAATTATTTTAGTAGTGTATCTGTCTTAAAAGGTGCTAAATCTTTTTGAAAGCGGAAACAAAAGAACCGAGTTACCATATTATGCCTGTCATGCGATAAGCATGATGCAGCATGAAGTTAAAAAATAAAATGTTATTCAAGGAAAAAAATATTTTTCACAGGATTTTTAAGTCAGTAACAATAAAATGTTTTCATAGCCGGACACAAAATAAAAAATAAATAATAAATATTTGTCATATAAAACTGTCAAATTTGGATTCGAATCTAGAACCACCGTATTCAATAAAATAATTTACAATCACGACGCAATATCTAGAAATACTGAGATGAATAAGTACACTGCGGTTAAAAGGACAGACAGACATATAACTATATATATATATATATATATATATATATATATATATATATATATATATATATATATATATATATATATATATATATATATATATATATATATATATATATATATATATATATATATATATATATATATATATATATATATATATATATATATATATATATATATATATATATATATATATATATATATATATATATATATATATATATATATATATGCGGAACTCAACGCCGCTCTTTGCCTTAGTTGCCAGAGCGAAGAAAATGGAAATAAAAAAATCCATTTCCCCGACTGGGGATCGAACCCAGAAACCGTCCCGTTACAGGCAGGCGTTGCGCCTCTGCACCACGACGATCCTCGCTTAAAAACTATATATCTCACATAGTTAAATTTCTAAAGAGAAAGCTTAAAGCTTACTATGACTCATATAAAGATTTTTTTGTAATTTTTTAACAACATTTTGAATATGACGTAATTAACAAAAAATCACATATTTATTATTTTAATATACATCTTTTCTTTCAGTAATGTACAAAATATATTGCTATGTATTTAAAGCAATCACCCTCGAAGCTTCACGACGTTATTGTGAAAAGGGAAACTAAAAGCTAACCTTATCACCCAATTTGATAGAACATTACTTTTATTGACTATCGTTTCTTTTAAATCTTCTACAATTTTTCTTAGAGTAATACTTTAGCAGCGTAACTTTAGCTTAGGATATTATAAATCTGATATAGTTAAGGTTATTTATAGGTGTTATTTGGAAATATTTTTTTTAGCCAAAAAAACTAGGCAAAGTGCGGCGTTGAGTACCGCCAGTCAGCACGCAATGCCTCGAATAACGGCGGAAAGCGGGGACGAAGAAAGCAGGAACTAAAACAACGGAAAGTCTTAACACTAGGTTCGTATGGTTCCTGCAGTTCACTTTGCCTACCCTGTTATATGCAGGATAAAGCGTGAACCTAAAAAAAAATGTGTACTTTAATATATATTATAAAAAAGCTGTTATTTTGCTAAAATATATTGGATAAATTAATTATTTATTTATTTATTTTATTTAAGTATCACTAGTAGCTACTACATGTTTTAATGACAAATGTTACACAATTATATGAAAATAGTTAACATGTGAAGCTTTTTAAAGTAGCCACAACAACGACAATATTTGTTTTAAAAATACATTAACACGTAATAATAGCAACATGAGTAAAATAACAGTTAAAACTGATAAAAATCAAAGATATAACAAAAATTAAACATGCACTTAATAAAATTAAAATTAAAAACACAAATATTTTGAATTGATATAGGTACAAATTAAAATTAAAGTTAAAATTAAATAATTCATTACTCATGCAAAGTTTACATTACAAAAAATCACTAAAAATATACAAATCAATATATAACGAAATTAAGAGAATACAACAAAAAATAGCTATTAAATTCAATAAAATAATTTACAATCACGACGCAATATCTAGAAATACTGAGTTGAATAAGTACACTGCGGTTAAAAGGACAGACAGACATATAACTTTGAATAGGATTATGTAAAAGGTCCAATTTAACGGAGGGAGCCTCTTTTGCATTACAGATCTTAGAAGAAATATTAGTTCAATTTGGCGCGGACATTATTAGAAAACTTTATGGTTGGGCTATAGGGTTGCTTTTTTATGGCTATATATATATATATATATATATATATATATATATATATATATATATATATATATATATATATATATATATATATATATATATATATATATATATATATATATACATATATATATATATATATATATATATATATATATATATATATATATATATATATATATATATATATATATATATATATATATATATATGTATATATATATATATATATATATATATATATATATATATATATATATATATATATATATATATATATATATATATATATATATATATATATATATATATATATATATATATATATGTATATATATATATATATATATATATATATATATATGTATATATATATATATATATATATATATATATATATATATATATATATATAATATATATATATATATATATATATATATATATATATATATATATATATATATATATATATATATATATATATATATATATATATATATATATCTATATATATATATATATATATATATATACGCGACTGATTTGGATTTGATTCCGATTCAATGAAGTGTGGCGTTCAGACATTTTTTTAGTATTATTATATTTTTCGAAAATACCTCAGTGCCTCAAGACGAAAGTCTACAACTAATGTGTGTTACCAGTGATGACTTACGGCACAGTAACGTGACCTCTTACTATGGGCCTCATAAAGACGCTCAAGGTCGCTCAACGAGCTATGCTTCTTTGCGAGATCGTGTGCGCAACGAGGACATCCGTAAACGAACAAAAGTAATCGACATTGCCCAACAAATTAGTAAGTTGAAGTGGCAATGGGCAGGGCACATGTTCCTATGTTCTGAGGCCTATGTTCAGCAGTGGACGTCCTACGGCTGACATGATGATGATTATGACTACATTTTTTATAAATTCAGTATTTTACACGTTCATACATATATACAGACATATCCACTATAAAGGTATTGCTTTCAGCCTCTGATTTATTTTATCTCTCCACAATCTATATTGATAATATTAATATGAAATCTATTATAAAGATTATTCATATATGAATGTTGAAATTAATACTGGTCCTATATTAATTTGTTGTATTATTATTATTGTATTTCTCATATAACAGTAAATATAATCATGTAACGTAATTGTAATAATGGATACTCGCTTATCAAAATGTTTACTTCATGTTTAAATGTTTTAGGTAACAAGAAACAAAATTTGAATGAAGTAATAAATAATTATATAATAATTCTATATATCAACAAATGTTAATTTTAATATTTGAATTAACATCCGTAAAAAAAAAACAATGACAGTCGTAAGTCAAAAGAGGTACAGACCAAATATCTATAATGTCAATAACGTTTCAACAAAAAAAATATTATAAATTTTACAAATCCCCATCCATAAATCAGGCTCAAAGATAAAAAAGAATTCGATATAAATCATATTATAATAAAAAAATAATATATATTTATACGGAGGCAACCCTACTAAAGGGAGTGTAATATCTTCGATATTGTGCTCACATTGTTCCCTAAATACAAAACAGCGTTGTATTTGTTCAAAAATTCAAATAACTGGCGGGCAAAGTGTATACAGTATGGTTATATACTAATACACTCTTCTTGACTTCGTGACCCATATACTGTGTACAGTATTATGGGATTATACTTCCAAATTGCCTTGGGATGTTTAAGCGTAATGGCAAAGTGATTTTTGAGTAGAAATAGATTTATGGTAAAAAAACTGGGTTAACAATATCATAAATCACTTTATACCTAATAAAATTAATAAATCAGCTTGTAGCAAACATTTTTAGCTTTATTCTACATGTAGGGTAGATATAGTAAGCCTCGAATTATGACTCTAGTTTTTTGACTTTCTGTTCAATGTTAAAGACATATAGACTTATAATATATTATTATCGTCGTGGCGCAGAGGCGCAACGTCTGCCTGTAACGCGACGGTTTCTGGGTTCAATCCACAGTCGGGGAAGATGGATTTTTCTATTTCCATTTTCTTCGCTCTGGTAGACTATGCAAAGCGCGTCGTTGAGTTCCGACACTCAACACGCAATGCCTCGAAAACAGTTCCCTCTGCCTACCCAGCAATATGCAGGATAAAAGCGTGAAGCTATAAATAAAAATATATTATTATTAAACTTTATTAATCAACGTGACATTCGCGAAGTGAATTGTGCACAACTGACACGCTCGTAACGCCATTACCGTAGAACAGAACAGAACTTTATTTATACTTACTATTTAAAATTTATTTAGAGGAAGGAAATGATAACAATTAACTTCCCTCAAATCTTCCGTAGTTAGGTTTTAATATTAAAGATTTAATAATCAATATTTATGGTAATAATATAATATAGTACAAGTTAAAAAAGGGTACGGAACAAGTGTCTGTAGTCAATTATATTAAAAAATAAAAAAATCCATGTGCGGGATAAAGCGTGAAGCTAAAAAAAAAATCTTATAGAACAAATTTCCTTAACCTCGTCAAGATACTGTGTCTCCATTTTCCACTTGAAATACAATGAAAATCAAATCCCTTATGGGAATGAACCCACAAACCCAATCATTATGACTTTTCAAGCTTCTTTTTTGAATGTATTAAATATTGTATACAATATACATAAAATGAAAACCTCCAAAAATATATCCGGACTTATACTTACGTAACGAAACGTATTTACACAATTGTAATAATTCGTATAGCGCCAGGAAATATGCTCCACGGCCCTCACCCTGTTTATAAAAAAGTAGAAGAGGTTATTCGTTCAAATAAATTACTTTTTGAGGCAAAAAATTTAATATTATTCAAATATTTCAATACGATGTTTAAAATTACGTAGCTTTATTAAATTTTTATTTACTCTTGATTTTAGCAATTTCGGGTAGCACTTATGTGGTTTATATAATATTTTAATTATGCTTTCTTTTAAATAAAATGATACATTTGTTCATTTATTGAAAGTCGTAGGTTGAGTTCTCGTGTGATATTATTTATTAATATGATTAAATCTGTAGACTTAAAGTTATATAAAATGTAAAGGGCCGACTAACTACTTAATTTCAATATGCACTAGTAATTCATGGAATAATGTGCGCCCAACTAAAATAATCTTCAATTTTGTAATATTAGTATAGTATAGAAATATCATTATCATCATTATAACCATCATAATCATCATTATCATCATCGTCATTACCATCCTCATCATCATGGTCGTCACCATCATCATCATTAGCGTTATTATCATCCTCACCATCATCAGCATCAATATCTTTTACATCTATGGCAGACGCTGAATGTGAGAAACACAGACAGACATCTATTCTGATGATAGAAATAGTCAATATGAGAGCGGCAGACCTTAAAACAACAGGAGAATGTAATGGCAGGTATACCCTGGGCTAGTCGATGATTGGTTTCAAATATTGATGTATAAACCAAGCGTCGTCGTGAACTTTTTGTCTTCACTTATTTATTGTTCAATTAAGATTATTCAACATTGGCCGTGTTTGGCCTGTAAAGGTTTTCTTTGACAGATTATTCGACACAGTTGACGTGTAGACGTATGAAAATATCAAAGTCATCTTAATATATAATAAGTATAATATTTGTGCTATCGGAACACAAATGATAGATAAGAAAATCATGAAATATTATTATAACATTCATTTTCTTCACCGACATTTTATATAATATATTTTCCAGTAACAACCGTTTTCAAGTACTACAGCTACAGCAATCGTATTGAGTTCTTCATTGCAGACGCTACTAGGTCACAAGCGTTCACACTGTATTTGCAGAACTTGGCAACATTACGTGATATATTTTATACAATATGGAATAAATCATATATTTTAATATTGCATTTTATTGCTGTTGTAGCTAAATGGTTTTTTTAGATTTAAGTGTTAAGGTTTTGGGTTCGATTTCCATAAGGGGAGACTTCATTATTGGCATGCTTTTGCGTTCAATTCAATACCTACAGTAAACACGCAGTATTTGTAAAATGTGGTTGTTGATGGAGAATGGAGAGTCTTAACACTAGATTTTATCTAATCTTTTGTATGCCGGATAAAAAAAATTGATTTGAACAATGTGAGTGACATAATTAAAATTACTTTTGTTTCGTAAATCTAGTCAAATTAAATGAATTTCTCTTTTTAATGCACATGTGCAAACTTGGTCCAATGCAATTTAGTGTAAATAAAAAAATATATAAAATATATTCATTGAGGACCGTCGCGGCGCAAAGGCCTGCACCTCCCTGCATAAGCAAAGGTTTAAGAATTCGATTCCCACTCAGTGAAGATAGATTTTGTAATTTTCATTTTCTTTGCCCTGCAACTTGAGCGTTGAGTTCAGCCACTCACCACGCAACGCTTGAAATGGCGGAAAGCAGGGAAACAGCGGGTCTAGGTTCCCACGGTTCCTGCAGTTTGTTTTGCTTACTATGCTATGTGCGGAATAAAGTGTTTTTTTTTTTTTGAGGACCGTCGTGGCGCAGAGGCGCAACGTGTGCCTGTAACACCGACTGGTGTCTGTGTTCGATCCCCAGTCGGAGAAGAAGGATTTTTCTATTTCCATTTTCTTCGCTCTGGCAAACTAGGCAAAGCGCAGCGTTGAGTTCCGCCACTCAACACGCAATGCCTCGAAAAAGGCGGAAAGCGGAGACGGAGAAAGCAGGGATTAAGCAACGGAGTGTCTTAACACTAGGTTCCTATGGTTCCTGCAGTTGCCTCTGCCTACCCTGCCATGTGCGGAATAATGTGTGACGCTAAAAAATATGTTAAAAATAATAATTGAAAAACTAAAACTACATATTATAGTAAATGAAAATGAAATTATGGGCTTCTACTTGTCATTCATATTATTCCAATGGAAAATAATAACTTCGTAACGTAGATTCTGAATGTGAGCTTAATAATTAAGTTGAATTACAATTTAATTGGATGATTTTAAATCTCTTTACTGGTATTTTCATACACTGAAAATAACTATAGTATTATATAGTTATAACTTGTTTGTAAAACAGCAAAGTAATAATAATTATTAAGAACTTTTTTCGTTCTTTTATAAACATGAAAACAAGTTTTAACAACTTAAAGACTTGGCATTGAATATCCTCTTATCATTGAATGTCCTACAGCCCATATAATAGAGAAAGAAGCTTACTTAAAAAGCTCTATTTTAAAGCACTATTCTATGTGTCTCTCTTGTACGTAATTTATAAAATTATTTACTGTTTCTCCCACGCCTGTGCTCGATGTCACGGAAGGTCTTGAAGCGAGATATGTAGAAAAAATCTAGCGTTTTATTATTCAATTATCAGTAAAATTAACAATATGAGAATATTTTTTTTCTTACCTCAACTAGACATCGAACCTACAACAGACAAGTCCTTCCCTCTTCACCATTGAACTTTATCATACATATATTTACAAATATATATTATTTATACAAAAATGTAACCTTACTTCCAAGAAATTATTTAAACCGTCAATACATTAAACCCGGCCGTTTGGGCGTGATTTTGGGTTATTCATATAATTCTATACGCTTTATATTTATGCCGAAGACACTTTATTATATTTTATTTGATATATTTAAGTGGCTTTTTTAAGTGCTATAATACATTTTAGGTAAAATATTTTTATGTGTTCTTACTTATACGTATTACATTTTATTTGAATATTGAAGCAAATAAAGGGGTCAACTTTTACAAAGATTTTTATGAATAGCACGAAATGGGCAAATGCTAGAGATAGGTCCTTACTAACAATATGATTTTATAAATGTACTTACACTAGGCTGTATTGCGATTAATATTATATCGTAATGTAAATTGTGGGAGAATGATAGGGAAAATCACAGATTAATAAAGTCAATGTATATTTTTATTGAAGTTGACAATCGAAATTTCTAACTAGTTAACGTTATTGCCTTATTTTATCTTCACGCTTTATCCCGCAGCAGCAGGGTAGGTAGAGGGAACTGCAGGAACCATGGAAACCTAGTCTTAAAACACTCCGTTTCCCCGCTTTACGTCTTTTTTTCGAGGTATTGTGTGTTGAGTGGCGGAACTCAACCGTACTTTGTCTATTTGCCAGACCCAAGTAAATGAAAATGAAAAATCAATCTACCCCTCAAGGAAATTGAACCAACAGACTGTCGTGTTTACAGGCAGATGCTACACACCACACTTCTGCGCCACAACGGTCATCCAATAGGCCTTAATATAGGGTATATGAGAAACACTTACGAGCACTTGTGTTTCAATTACAAACGATAAAATTAATAATATTTACTAATTTACTAATAACATAATAAATTGTACTGTTACTGGGTTTGATGCCCAGTCGGAGAAGATGGATTTTTCTATTTCCATTTTCTTCGCTCTGGCATCTAAGGCAAAGCGCGGCATTGAGTTCCGCCACTCAATACGCAATGCCTCGAAAACGGCGGAAAGTGGGGACGGAGTAAGCAGGGACTAAGTAACGGAGTGTGTTAACACTAGGTTCTTATGGTTCCTGCAGTTCCCTCTGCCTACCCTGCCATGTGCGGGATAAAGCGTGAAGCAAAAAAAAAATAAATAAATAAAGAACGCATGGCTTAGTGATCAGAGAGGTTAGTTATTCTGTGTTAGAACGTTTTAAAAATAGCAAAAATGTATTATTTATCTTTCTGATATATTATGTTGGTTATAAAATAGTGGAACAAGGTGAAGTGGTAATATACTGAAAATGGTTGGCAACAATTGACACAGAAGAGTTCAAGATCAAGACTATTGATCAAGGTCGTACTATTGATCACATCAACACTATATATGGGAAAAATGAAATTTCTGAACATAATTTAAATTTAATAAGTTATTCTACGTTTACCTTTTGGGTTTCCATTCAAAAACATAAAGGTAAGCAGGAAACATAGAGTCTTAACACTAGGTTCCCAAGAATATTGTGGTATCCTCTGCTTATTATACTATATGCGGGATAAAGCGAATTGAATTGAAGCTAAAAAAAGTAAAAAAATATTTACCCTAGAAAATTTTTATTTGATTTAAATAAATTCGATTCAATTTTTTTTTCTATAACAGCAATTCTCTTATTTCTCTTGATCATTATCTCTCCGATAAGATTAGTATGGGAAAATGTTGGGTAAACAGTCCTTATTGTGACGGAAATTGCGACCTTAGCTTTTATAAGGAAACAAATTATTTGAGCTATTGAAAATTGAGTGTTCTGAAGGTCAAAAAATGTATTCATTAAATATTACAACGGTTGCCGGACTATACGTATATTCATACGTACGGGCTGATGTGGCCCAGAGGCTCAACGTCTGCCTGTAAATGGTTATTGTTTGTGGGTTCGATTCCCACTCGGGAAGAAATAGATTATTACATTTCCATTTTCTTTGTCCTGGCAAGTAAGCAAGCGCACCGTCGATTTCCGTCACTCAACACGCAATGCTTCTTAACAGAAGATTCTTTCGGTTTCTGCAGTTCCTTCTATCCTGCTATGTGCGGGATAAAGCGTGAAGCTAAATTATTTTTATTTAATTTTTATATACTAAAACACACAACGAGGAGATAAGTTGCCGACGCTAAGTATTGTCTAACAAATATAAATAAATAATTAATCGTCTTCTAAACTTTCGGGATCAGGATCTATTCCGGAATAAATTTTACTTTGTAATTTATCGTTATCTAAGGCATAATTAAAAAAAAATTAAATATATTTATATATTATCTATTTTTAACTAATTCATTTATATTAAGCACTCATGTAAGCAAAATTTATATACACTTTTCGTAATCATAAGCCTAGTTTGTTTTGTCTGACCATTGCACATTCCTAGCAATGTTAAATGTTTCAAATAATTTATAAATATATCCTTCTAATAGACATATTGTGAAATTTAACGCTGAAATTATGAAAAACAGATTATTTCTTACTATTAACGTCCCTCAATTTGTATTTGAATCCCAAACGTCACAAATTTCATATAAATATTTTCAACACATGGACCGTACAAAAAGCCCTTCACGAGTATCCATTCCATGATATAGAACACAATTTTCACTGCCAATCAAATGGCGCGGTCACATTTTATCTCGCATAACCCATCAAATAAAAACTCCCGCTCAGTTAGCAGTTAGCTGACATAAATTCATTTTTAAATTCCATCCATCCGCAGAAACGGCCGGATCTAATATTTTATTTGTTAAGCTTAGAGTAATTTATTATGCTCTTTTATGTATATAAGTAAATTCGTCCTAGTGACGTAGAAATATTTTAAATAGAGTATATAAGACTGTAAATGCAACGGTTAGGGGTTCCAATCTGAGTCATAATTCATCATGTCAGCCGTAGGACGTCCACTGCTGAACACAGGCCTCCCCCACGGACCTCCAGTCTAATGCTATTCGGCTGTCTGTAATGCGGACTAAGTCGTCCCTCCACCTTGTAGGAAGTCGTCCCACGCTCCGAGTCATAATTATACATACATAACTTCACGCTTTATCCACATCGGAGTAGTGAGAGCGAACAGAACGCTAAGCGCTGCGGTACCTTTACCTCTCTAAATATACCTTTTGTTTCATATTTTATCATTCTTTCAATAATTTTCATAATTCATTGGATTTTCCAAAACATTTGAACATGTTCTTCTTCATTCTCGCTGTGACATCCTTGCTGGTATCTATCATCTCGTGCATATCTTCATTGCGGATTTGAACAGCTAAACTGACTCCGCATATCCTTCGAAGAGATCGCATTTCATTATACAACAAGATCGGTACTAAGACTGTTCTGCATTTTATCCTTTCCTCGTCTTTTTCAAATATCAGAACTCTTGTCTTATTTTATAATTATTTCTCGTACTTGAGGCAGAAATATCATTCTATACATTTTTATCGTCTGACGAATTTCAAAAAAAATATTGTATATATACAAATTATTAAATATAACTACAATGAAAAAAAATATATAATGTTTGTACTCCTATGAGTTACACCAATACCATATTTACGGTTTCATTTAAAATGACTTAGCTAGCTCCAGTAGATGTGCAGAAAAGTATATCAAACAAAAGGACCGTTGGGCGCAGAGGCGTAAGCGTCTGCCTGTAAATACGACGGTTTCTGGGTTCGATTCCCACTCGAGGAAGATGGATTTTTCTATTTCCATTTTCTTCGCTCTGGCAACGAAAAGCACGGCGTTGAGTTCCGCCACTCAACTCAACGAAAAAAAGCAGAGACTAAGCAACGGAGTGTCTTAACACTAGGTTCGTGTGGTTCCTGCAGTTAACTCTGCCTACCCTGCCATGTGCGGGATAAAATGTGAAACTAAAAAGAAAAACAAAAAAATAACAGAAGAGATTCTTGATTGCAATTTACTAAACTACGGTTGGATAAAATATAAATGAAAAACATCGTTATGTGCTACGTTATTAAAAACTTAAACTTGTTAGTTAAAAATAGTACAAAAAACAATTAAGAAATCCGTTTCTAATACGTTACTAGATTCGAGTTTCATCATTTGACACTCCACACTTCTCATGTTTTCACTTTAATACCTTAGGTATCACTGTGAAGAGTGATAATGGAAAAAATATTTAGATCACATCAAGATTACATCACATATTGTATACATCGAAATTGACAAGCGCATTGCGTAAACAAAGTAAGGGAACTCGAAGAAAATTACAAGAAAGGGGAGACGTGGTGCCGGCGAGATCAAATTGTGAATTACTATCAGCTATTCCATGCCCGGTTATTTGCTACCTAACAACATGTGTATTGGGATAGTAAATATGTGACTTGGAAAAAGTTAAGAGGGTTTGTTGAGAATATATAATGAAATTTATGTGTGTTTTCTTTTGCCTACATACTTTACCCGCTCATAGCAGGGTAGGCAGAGGTAACCACAAGAGTCGTGGGTACATCTTGTTAAGTCACTCTGTAACTCAATCATTATAGACTATTATATTTTAATATGAGCAACAGAGGTCATCATCCAAGTGTCACTGGAAAGGTTGTGCGTCTTATACCTATTTGAAGAAATAAATGTCTAATTCCGCTCCTATGGTTTTGACAGACACAGTGCGGCGTTAAGTTCCGCCAATTAATCAAATTCTGCCACTTAACTAAATTTAAAGGAAAGCGGGGAACGTAGAAACTTAACATACGCTTAGCATATGAGATGCAACGTGAAGCTGAAACTTAATAAACATCTATATATTTAGTCATAAAATTTCATTTCATTTGTCTTCAATGTCACAAAGTTTTATGGTTACAATAGTTTGTAGGTAAACAGACTGATAGAGCCAGAACGAGCTCATGGCCGCTCCCTAGGTTTACGATGTACGACCGTATTACCACGTATGTTTTACGTTGACATTGTATTACAATGTCACTTGGATTTTATTTGAACTGTGAATGTGACTTTTAATTGGGAATTGTAAGCGACAATTTTCTATTTTCTTTATATACAGTTAGGTATCTCTTTTAAAAAGAGGGTAGTGTTAGATGATAAAAACAATAAAAGCGATGAAATCATGTCAATCGGATTCTTAATGGAAGGGAACTACTATGGAATATTGTTCTTAAGTGATATATGTTGCATTTGCTACATGAACATGATCACTAAGACAGTATTGTTTTTCAACGTCTTATGTCTAATCAGTGTTTAAAATATACATAATAATTTAGTTAGAAGACTGTCTTATGTTTAACATCCTTATTTACTTACCTTATTTCACCATTTTGGTAAGAAAAATATAGAATACATAGAGATTCCACCCAAAATATCTTGAACATTGTGTACGAAACGGGGGTCAGAGTGTTTCAAAACTTAGTTCTCTTTGATATACTAATTTATCCGCGATATAACGGGAAAGTTAGATACAATTACAATTTTCAAATAAACAAGTGAGAATACGAGTAATTGTGTCGTCCTCATAAAAAAAGTAAATAAAAACCAATCACTGTATCTCACAGTGAATTTTATTTCACAAAAAAAGAATTACGTCGAATAAACTTGGAGTCGCAAATATTTGGAATCCTGCCCAATGACACGTACTAACCGCTTTCAATATCATCGGGATACTTTACGTATTTTCTTTCATTCATATATATATATATATATATGTATATATATATATATATATATATATATATATATATATATATATATATATATATATATATATATATATATATATATATATATATATATATATATATATATATATATATATATATATATATATATATATATATATATATATATATATATATATATATATATATATATATATATATATATATATATATATATATATATATATATATATATATATATATATATATATATATATATATATATATATATATATATATATATATATATATATATATATGTATATATTTTATACGTAACATTTATTCCTTTCATAGTGAGTTAGTTTAATACATCAATATATAACTATTAAAAATATACAATGTTTATTCGAAGTGGTCCCCATTGGCTGCAATACAGTCTTTTAAACGTTGAGGCCAGTTATCAATAGCAGCACGAACTCTTTCTAGAGGAAAATTCTTCACTGCCAACCGAATGGATCGTTTTAGGGACTCCAAATTATCATGGCGTTTAGAGCAAGCCTTACTCTCTAAAACTGACCATAAATCATAATCCAATGGATTTAGGTCAGGACTTGACGACGGCCAGTTTTCAGTGCTGATAAAGTCCGGAACGTTAGTTTTCAACCAAGATTGGGTGGATCGAGCTCTATGACCCGGTGCCGAGTCTTGTTGAAAGCACCATTCTTTGTTATTGAACATGGTGTTAGTTAAAGACTTAACTACCGTCTCAAGAATGGTATTTTGATAAACTTGTGCCGACGTTTTAAATAAAACAATTTAACCGGATTTATCGCGTATATTATAATTTTTTAGTGAAACTCGACGTTTCGAACACTTTGCAGTAGTCCGTGGTCACGGGTAGACTGAGGTGAAATACAAAAACATCCTAATTTCAATAGAGAAGACGGTTGGAAGCTTTCTACCACTTGGGATCCACTTATAAAAATTTTAAAATTCCAAACACACCACACCAGAGGCACCACCACCACTCCAGGGCAGTACGCGAGGCAACTCAGGAACCGTTGGCGGTAGTTTGATATAATAATTGTATCAAATGACAGACGAATGCCACCTCAGTCTACCCGTGACCACGGACTACTGCAAAGTGTTCGAAACGTCGGGTTTCACTAAAAAATGATAATATACACGATAAATCCGGTTAAATTGTTTTATTTAAAATGTATAAAAATCGCGAAAATCAAAGAACTTATTTTGTGCCGACGTTTTAATACCTTTTTCACAAAAATATGGCTCAGTCACCCCTTCATAGCTAACACCCCACCAAACCATCACTGAAGTGGGATAATGCCCACGTTGTACTCTGTTTACTAATTGCGAAGCTTCTTTAGAGCTTCCAGCATAAATACGGTCATTTTGTTTATTAAAATACTGCTCAATTGTAAAAATTTTCTCATCCGTAAACAAAATTTTTTTGTGAACTCCCTTTGCGTACCGCTTAAGTAGTTGTTTGGATTTTACCACCCTATTCTTCTTTAAATTATCAGTTAAGAAGTGACCAGTACGTCTCTTATAGGCTGCAAGTCCTAAGTCATCTTTTAATATACGCGACATGGTTCTAGGAGCTATCTTCATCTCCCGAGATAAAATCTTTTGCTTACGGACAGGATTTCTTCGAATTCTTTCCCTAACTGCTTTAATCACCTTTTTCACACGAACGGTACGTGGACGGCCAGATCTTTTTCTGTCACAAACAGAGGAGGTATCATTGTACCTGTTTGTTCATATATGGCAACCCCGACTAGTTTAGAGTCTTGTGCCAACTCCCGGCGCGAGCGGTTAGTAGTAGTCGAGTTGTAGCAAAAGGGGCACGTGAGACGGCCGACGCGAGCGCACGTCCTTCCTGAATCTAATATTAATTAGCGGTGTGATTTTCCCTCCCTCAGCCTTATTTGATTTCCCTTTTGTGTATTCCCTCTTGATATTGAACCTGACAAAGACAAACCTACAAAAGATAATAGTGCAAGTAACCCCTAGTGAAGAAGACTCAAGTGAAACATACCCCGGTGCCGTGAACAATCAGTGTTTGTGTTGTGAATCATGAAGATAAGGTACTGTACAATTTCTATTATCCTAAAACCGACTATAAAGTAAA